>JASUUF010000289.1:0-106722 GCA_030449835.1 Clausena lansium
TTAAGCAACAGATGAGGGACATAGCTTTTAAGATTGGAGATGCCATACTTGAAGACATTAGAATCAAATGGTTTTACAGACCTGGTTTCAATGTAGATACTGGTAAGAATCCTAGATGACATAATAATCCTTCTTCACTTCTATATTTTTTTTAACTTCTATTTTAGTGTTTGATATAGCATATATCTCTATGCATAATCAAACTTTTTGATTTAGTTTTAATCGCATTTATACTCACGCTAAAGGAGAATGAGAATGAAAATAAATTAGACGCATTTGCTAATGTGCTTGCATTACATATTTGCTCTAATCCTCTCTACAAATGAGCTTGTTCAAGCAATCACACTACAAGAAAAAGAAAGCATGTATGTATCTAGAAGTAGATCTTGTGTCAATATATGCATCTCCCTAAATTTACACTAGAACTTTATTTTCTGATGATGAAATTTACACTACAGCATGATTTCAATCCATAATCAGTACCAATGAATCATTTGGACCAAAAGCAGTACCAGAAGAACAAGTCAGCAGCAATATTTTTTTAATGACAAAGCAGCCGAAGAACTTGTACCAAAGTCAGTAAGTTAGCATTCGATCATTGATCCCATAATTTTCTGTTGCCGATTCCTGTACAAAAGAAATTTTTGATAACTTTAATTTCTTCATTTCTTCAGCTCTGTACACACAATTTAGTGCCGAGATAGTTATGTCCTGCAGCTGCATGCAGAAATCAGATTGACGTATATAAAAAGCTTCAATTTGCTAATACAGATAAAAAGATTAAAATCCTCGTGGGGTTTTTGGCATGAGTATTTGTTATTTAAGATATCATTTATCATGCTCCCAAGCACCATGCAATGGCGCCATATCAGGAGATGATGATCTTATGACAACTTATCGACTTCTACCTTATCTAGGTCTCTCTCTCTACACATTTAATTTTCGACCAAATTTTTTCAGCACGAGTCTATAATATTGCAGTTTGTAAGTAATATGCTTATTCCAATACGACCGTCACAATGAAATTGTGTTCCTCTTGAATAGGACGAGTAAAGTGGATATCGACACGAAAGTGATCAGATGTAACAAGTGCGTCAAATGATCAAGTGTCACAGTTCAACAAACATATAAATTAATAGTAAACATCTTGAGTAGCTAATTGGGATGCAAATTTGGTATCTTAAATGAAGTCTCAATTAACGTTTTAATAATTGAGTGATCTATGCTACATTATTATCACACTCACAAGACATAAAAACAACCTATTACCTGGCAAGTCATTTGAGAGAGAAACGTTATTTATCCATACTTTTTGAGATTTTTTGAAACAATTTGTCTTGCTCATCGCAAAAGAACCAAACATAATAATTACTCATTTTGATACATTCCTTTTTATACAATACAATAAATCGACTATAAAATATTTTCCAAATATGAAAAATCCTCTCTCTGATTTAATAACATGACATATATAAGAAGTAAAAAATATGGCAACAAAATCTGGCACTGCATTATCCGTGTTCTTTCTTGGACACAACAATTAAGTGTTATATATATATAAAGAAAAAAAAATATCATAAAAGCATTATTTTCATTAGGAAAATTATCACATTTGTGTACCAATTATTAATTAAAATTTCTTTAAACTATCAAATTTTAAGATTTTATATGTAAACAATATGTTTTTCAAATAAATATCTCCCACCCATCTTTCTGTTAAAAAAGTTAACGGAAACATGACGTCAGCATGCCATCATAAGGGTAATATTGTCATTTAGTTAAAAAATAAATATTTAATTAATTATAGTCTATTTTAAAAAATAAATATTTAATTATATAAGCAACATCGTTTTTGTTTATAATTAAAAAAATCAAATAATACAAAAGTGACATCATAAATATTTTCGTAATTATTGTATTATAAGGATAAAATAATCTTTATCTGTAAAACCACTAACGACGAGTTAACTTTTTAACGAGAAAAGTGGTTGGGGATATTTATTTGAAAAATAGGTGGTTTTACAGATATAATCTTAAAATTTGGTGGCATACTGAAGTTTCATTTAATAAATGATGGTTACCTAATAATTACCCTTTTCATTATATATATATACCTAACAAAAAGTTACTTTTGATTTCATTTATCATGTCCCTAATAAGTAGGGGTGGGCATTTTATCCGATTTGACCCGATCCGATTCGATCCGAACAAAATCCAGTTAGAACGGATCAGATGAAAGGGAATATTCGATCGGGTTTCATTTTGCCAACCCGATCGGATTGTGATTGGATCGGATGAAACCCGATCCGATCCAAAAACCCGATCGGGTTGGCTACAAAAAAAAAAAGAAATAAGAAAATATAAATGCATGCTCCCTCACATCACACGCACACACACCAAACACACACACACACACGCTGCAGCCTCCGTTCTCATTCCTCAACACTCATTTTTCAATCTTCATCCACTCAACTCAAGCACACACCAGACACCACATACATGCTGCAACCTCCCTTCTCATTCCTCAACACTTGTTCTTCATCCACTTAACTCAATAGCAACACACAAGAGGGCCATAGTCGATAGTCTCAAGTCTCTCAACCTTAACTTCTCAACTCATCTTGCTCTCAAGAGTAAAGAAGACACGAAAAGGAAAAGTAACAAAGCAAGTGGTTTGACACCCACACATCAAAAACGGAAAAGAAAGTCTTAACCTCAACTTCTTGTATAGATTAGTTTAGAGATTTCGGTTCCTATATAGCGTCATCTTTCAGTAATGATTCCGGTTCGTTCGCAACGTTGTCTTTCGCCGATTCAAGCTCTTCCGCGTCGTCATTTTGGGGTTGGAATTTTGCTTTGGATTATGAAATTGTTGGGATTTTGTTTTGGTTCCCTAATGGTTCTGCTACTGCTAATAATTATGGAATTATTGGCATTTTAATGTTTTTCAATTACAGAACCAGAAGTTCAGCACGCACAAAGATATTGCTTCTGATTCAATCGATCCGAATTTAATCCGAATTTCAAATCAGATTCTATCCGATCAGAACATTGTTCAATCCGATCCGATTTAAAATTCGGGTTAAATTCGGATGAATTTTTCTCCCACCTGATCAACCCGAAATCAGATCGGGTTGATCGAACCCCATTTTTTCCACCCCTACTAATAAGTATCCGCAATGGTCATCATCTCAAATTACATAAGGTGTACGAGCGTATTCACAATGATATAGGTTCCAGAATAAATCTTGCCATTCATTAATTGCAAATCCAACGATGATGACCTTGGAGAACATGTATTCCATTATAGAGGCAATTATTCTTTTAACTTTCGGCCAAATATTTTTGAGAGGACTCAATTCTATTGCAAATTTAAATGGCATAATACACAAAAATGGTTCGATATTTACGTAGATGATAGGGATTATAAATTTGTGGGGTTTGTGAATGGACTATAAGACCATATCATCCATGTATCCTGAATGCAGGGGATGTGAATGTCTCTGAAATTGGCTATCGTTGGAAGCTGCATTTTTTAGAGCAGTGTTGCTCCTTCTCTGCTAATTTTTGAGATTAATAAAGCTTTCTAAAATAATTTTTTAATGGGAGAGTTAGATATTCTTGGGATTATGTGCTCTTTAAAGCATATTGATTTATTTATTTTTGGATTAATAAAATATTTGAGATATTCTTCAGATATCTTAATTGCATCGATATTTTGAATAAGATTAGTTTAATCATATTATATGTATTTATGTGATCATTATATGGATTGAAAGAAGGCGTAAATACAAGTTATCTTATAATTAAATAAATTGAGTTAGAGTTGATAAATAGAGTTGAAATTTCTCTTATTTATGTTTATTTAATGCAGGAAATTAGATTGAATGATTTGTCTTAATTATGTATGAATTCTTGATGTAGTTTATCTCGAAGCTGAATCACATATGAGATTTAATTAACCTTGGCCCGAAATAATTGTGGACTTATTAAATCTCATAGGCATTGATTTTATTGCAATCTCAATCTTGAGTTAATTATAGTTTCATGTTTATGATTGTTATTCCATTTGAGTTACCGATGGTAGCGATATCATTTGTATTCAAGATTGCAGGTATCTTGGTGGGAGCAATGATGAGCGGTGAGATTATAGATTAACGATATAGAATTTGTACAACACGTCTCTTGATGGATCTTGGTACTTGATCATAGAATCTCTACGGCGAGTGTGTCAACATAATTAGTATGTTAAAATCATTGGAGAAAATCAGTAAGTGTCGAGGAACAGATGTAATTAAATTGATTGGATGAGTTGAGATATCAATTTAATTAGCGATGTGAAGTACAAAAGATTATTTAATAAAGAAATCAATGTGGCATGGGTCAAATTATTATTCGAGAACACTATCACAGATAGCATAAAATTATGGAGGTCAATTGCAATCTTTTAGTGGAGTAGATTTGGAATTAAATAATCTGGCTAGTTTAATTACAAGCCTAATTATTATAGCCAATATTATATGTACCCATATGATCCATGGGTTAGCTCATTTAATTGAATACATCACTCTTTGGATTAATAAGCAAGATAACTGCACTATTTAGGTTAAAAGCTCAAATATATTATTTGATGGGAGGCTCGATTTAATATCTTGTGTGTTAGGGGGCTTTGTGATATTTTACAAGGTGAGCCCTCTAACAAAAAAACAAGTAACACCACTTTGCTTTTAATTTAAATAAAATATTTTTTATTAAATAAAATTAAAAAAAGGAGCCTAGGATTTCCACCAATAGGGTATAAAAAGGTTTTTTCTTTCCCAAAATAATAGAGAAGCCACAATATACGTAACAGAGAAAAGAAATTTTTCTCTCTTACCTTGAGAGAAAAATTTTCTCTTGCTAGTTGCTTTTGATGAGTGAAAAAGGCGCCCACACGTTAAGTGCGAGATCAAACTTGAGTCATAATAGCTGGAAGATCGTTGGTGGTGACAGATCGTGACTTGAAGCCTAGATTACTTATGAAAAAGCAAAGGTATGGTTTATAGATTATAGTAATTTTATATGTTGTATGAGAAACGTGATCCTAATATTTTTACCGAAAAACGCTTTTAAACCAACAGATATAATTATTTTCATGTGTGAGTGCCCTTATTTTTTTTTTATGCGAAAACCGTTAAGCCTTGCGGTTTAATAGCGTTCTTGACGACTCTATTAAACCACACGGCTTAACAACGTGTCTGCATGAAAAATTAATAAGGGATATATCTAATATATATTAAGAATAATATAAGGTCAAATTTGCCCTTCCATGGCAAAACACCTGCTTGAAACTATTTTTTATTTTCAATTTGTAGAGATATCGAATAACCAATTTTGTAAGAAAATGTCTCATTTATACTTCAACAACTTTTCTTTTCAATACCATGGAGGGATGAAATGAGGTATTAAAAATCTATTAGCACTAAGGGCCAGGTTTGAGATTATTTTTGGTAGGCTTAAAAGTAATTTTGATAATCTAAAGCTAATTTTATTGTTTGGTAAAAAAAAATCAAAATCACTTTTGTCAAAATCAGCCCCTCTTACAATTTGATTTTGAAAAGCAGAAAGAAGTAGCTTTTAGATTCGATTTTAAGAATCAATTTTATCCTTTAATACAATTCCATAAATATCCTATAATTATTACCTAAACCCAAAGCTATCCTTATTCAAATCAATACCATAAGTATAATTGTATCGATTAAACTATTTATCCTTATTGTCGTTTTAGGATTGTATTGGTGTTATAGATGGCACAAATGTTCATGTTTCTATACCTCCTAAATATTAAATACCATACATTGGTTGGAAAGGCATACCAAAGCACGAGAAGTGGAAGTTTTAAGAAACAATATTGCTGCAAGTTTAATAAAAATGAAATATTGCATGACAATCTATTATTTATTTTCGTTTTGAGATTTTGTAGCTCATTACATTTTTTTCATGTTTATTTTTTGGAGTACCTCGTTGTACTTTGATTACACAATATTGGTGTTATTTAATGAAAATTGTAGTTATTTTTTATTATCAATTGTTTTAAGATAAAAAAATAAAAGAAATAAAATCAATATGATATATATTTTATTTTAGTTAAAATTTTTATAGTACACAATTCAAAATATTATATGTACATGTTTTTATGTGTAAATAAACTTCATCTTACATTATGGCCATTTTAGTTATTTGTTTTCTTAAAGTAGTTTAACAGTAAAATGTACCAAATGTTCATAGCTACTTTCAAAACTTACAAGTCATGAAAGCAAAATTTACTAAGCACTTAACTTATTCTCTTCATTGATTATTTCTATAGCATAACTAACAACAATTATTTTAAAAGCTATAATATTACCAAAGCGCTCTAAGCAATCTTTCAAGAGATCCTATTCCAAGTGATGCATTATTCATTGTTGGGTTACAAATTTTACCCTTTATAAGATTATTTATTTAACTATTTCACTACCCAAAAGATGAGGGATAGATCAAGGTAAAAAAATTAACAATGAATTTTTGTGACTCAAATGTTGAAATCCCTAACATTACACTTTAAGCAAACCCTAGGGCTCAGGAGATTTCTCCTTTAATACATTTAGAAATAAAGGTAAAAATAAACTTCCTCATATAAAGTAGTTTCCAAAAAATGAAAAATCTTCTCTCTTAATCAACAACGTGCCATGCATTGGAAAAGTAAATTAGAGCCTGTTTCGGATTGCTTTTGGGACTTAAAAATGATTTTGAAAAGCTAAAGCTAATTTTGGTGTTTGATAATTTTTTTTAGAAATTATTTTTGGCAAAATCACCCATCATGCACCAGATTTTTGAAAAATAAGAAAGGAGTAGCGTTTCAAAATTGATTCTTAGAATAGTGTTATACAATTTCATATATATTTTAAAAATCCAATATTATCCTTATTAATTAGGAAATAAAACTATTAACTTTAAAGAGATTATTATTATTATTACCAATTCTATTAAGATAATTGTTGTTGATTTTATGCAATAGGCTGTACTATGTGCGGTGGACACAACAAGTAATAAAGTGATAAGTATTGAGATCGTCTCCACAGGGATTGAAGTTATTGGTTACTGCTATAGCAACTTATTCAATGCAATTGCGGATGATTTAATAAGAGTGAATGAAAGTTAATAAATTAAAATGCAATTAAAATAAAAAACTAAGTAAAAATCAAACACAGAGAAGTAATCAATGATTATGGTGTAGTTAGGGATCTAAACTCACTTAATGAATACTAACTTAGCAAAGAAATAAAAACTAAAATCAGTTTAGCAATTGAAATCATCCTTAAAAGAAATAAAACAAGAAATAAAAGAATCTAAGGACAATAAATAAATCTCGAGGAAGCACTCTTGTTTGTGTTGCAATATGCACTTTTTTCCCACTAATCTCCTCTGTTATAGCCCTTGAATTCTTCTTCTTTCTTTGTTTCCGTAATGCGCAAGAGAATCTTCTGTGTATGAGTCACGGCTCTCTCCTCTTTAGGTTTGATGCATATTCTTCTTTTTTATATTGCACGAAAATTAGGGTTACTCCTCGTTAGATTAGGAATCTTGATGGATCTATCTTATGCTTACTTCACACGCTAAGGAATTCATGTGCCATGTCGACCTACTTATCCCACGCTTTTCTTAAATCAGCCTCAAATTTACGTGCTATAGACTTGTTGTAGCAACTTTGCAACATCTCTCACTACAATAACTTGAATTAATTAATCTACTCCTTAGTTCTTTGTTGTCCTTTCTCGCTTCTATTGTTACTGACACCCTTCATATAAATTTGACAATTTGATCCCCTACGAAAAATGCTATAAAAAAGAACAAATAATGAACTAAAATGCTTTAAATTAATATAACTAAAATTAAATAAGTGCTTATGCAAAATATAACTAAAAATTGATGCAAATGATGAATATTACTCTCTAAGTAATCATAATTTAAACCTAAAAGTGCTATGATAACTCTCATTTCATAGAGTTATCACACCCCCCAAACTTAAACTATTACTTGTCCTCTTGTAATGCAAACACACAATCATGCAAATATAACTCATCTCTACCGTTTAGATTGCTTCAACCCATCAACCCTCGGATAAGATATCACTTGTTTAACACAAAGTTACCAACAACAGTTCTAGTTCTAGACTTAAGTTCCAATTTGTCTAATGTGTGTGTGCTTGCTCGACCAAAGTTCGAATCGGCTGCGACAGTACTCAAGCAACAAAAACTTTTATAAGGATAAACAATTAAAACAATTACACTTGTATGGGTGCTTAGTTCTACAAGCTTGTGCTACTGTTGAGAATAAAAAAAAATTTTTTTCAATAGAATACCCTTCGGTGTACATGTACTTTTCATGTGAATGCCCAGCATGGGTATTGCGACACCCAATTACTTATTCTCTGTACACATCGAATTGCTGCAAGCAAAGGCATCTAAGATGCCATAGTCATAACTCTAGATCCCTTTTACTCATGTTAAACATAGGGCTCATGAGCAGGACACTGCTACATAGGTTCCAAGACAGAGGACCCATTTTTTTTCTCATAAAAGTTGCTATAATAATACTCGTAACATTTTTTGCCTTTCTACACAAATCTGCATATGGGGTACATACACGGCCTTGGCTGCTCGCAACTCTGACCATTGGGAGCAGATATTTATTCTATTTTTAACACAGTTGTACTAAAAATTTTTTCTCTTCCCCCTAAAACTTAAGTTAATTAAACTTTGAAAACATTTTCACTTTATTCCTCCTTATCTTTGCTACAACAAACTCACTAACTCAATAAGAGCTATATGTGTAAAGACGTAATTTCCCTTTCACTATTACCGCCCTTCTTTAAAAGTTAACTCTTCTTACTTCATCATACGAGTTTATCCTCATTGGGTTTCTAATCAAAGGTGCAGATTCTAGACAAACGAGTGCTATGCATCACACACTCAACACAAGCATTTTTATTCGTGATGATACGACATTACATTATGACACAAACCCCCCAAACCGGAGAGGCGATGCGTCTCACAAGCACATAATAGATAACAAAATAGAAACATATAACAAAAATTAAAATAAGCGCAAAAGCAACCGAAATGAAACTAACGGGAGACATAAATGTATAAAGAAATGAAAAGAAAATAAAAGAAAAGAGGAAAAATAGAGATATTTCGAGTTGGTGATGGAGGAACTCCCATGTTGTTTTGGGTGATGTTGCGAAAGCTGTTGAAGCAAGATTACTTCTTTTGAGCTCCACTTTGAGACTTTTCCTTGGAGAACTAAGTGCTGCACCAAACTTCTTCTTTTTTTGCTAAAGACTTGTTTGAGGGGATCCAACAATTGTGGGTAGTTTGGTCTTTGGTCGCTTAGGCTCGGGTCTTTTGTCCCTGCGATGTATTACCCTCCAAAGGATGGTACCCCTTTTGCTTCTTGGAGATCTTTGGTGTTTTGGCTGTTGTCTTGGTGGAAGTTGTCTTTTCTACTAGAGGTGTGGAGGTTGTTGCGGCGGGCGTCTTAGCGATGATATCGCGATCGTTTTTCTCAAAGTTTGTCTTTGTTCTTCTATTGTAGTGCTCTTGCGAATGCCTCCTTCTATGTCGGTATCCGGATCCTTGTCATCTTTTTCCTCGGATTCCTCATATGCTCCAATGATATGCTTCCCCTTAGGTTTGGGGGTACCATTATAAGTTCCTAAGCTTTATCCTCCTCATCTTTTTCAACTTGTTCTTCCTCTTCACTCCTTCTTGTTTACTGTTTACCATAGTCCTCCGATTTAGCTTATCGCACCTCTTCAACTTTTTTGTCACTCTATTCCGTTTCACGGCTTGAGATATGGTCTTATCATGTGTTGTTGCTTGCTTTGTCTTTGGAGCAACGCCTTCGATCTTAAAAATTGAATTGTTGTAGCAAAGAGTCTGGAAAGTCTGTATATTTCCTCTTCATGAACAAAGCGAATTGATGCTATAATAAAACATAACATTTATGTTTTTGCTTGTAATGAATTGACTAGTTTTTCTTGAAGGCTCGGTGGAATAACGTTGATTGTGATCAGGAAAACATAAATGTTTTTTCTTTATAAATACATACTTTTTAGCACTCAACACAATGCTATAATAAAACATAACATTTATGTTTTTGCTTGTAATGAATTGACTAGTTTTTCTTGAAGGCTTAGTGGAATAACATTGATTGTGATCAGGATTCATTAGACTATAAAAGGCTTAATAGCTACATTCATGGTAGGAAGACAGGAAATCAAAACCATTCTAAGACGTTCGTATATGGTGTGTATTACTACATGATTTAATGAGTTCCTTGTATATTTAAAGATTTTACATATAATAACATTGGATAGTTTCATTTTTTACCATTTGTAGATTTTTATTCCAATTAAGTTAGAAGACAATTATTAGGTAGTAGCCCGAGTTGACTTTTTGTCGCAAGTGAGTCTCTATCTATGACTCAATGAAGGAATTTCGTGATGACAAGACGTATAATAAGCTATTCAAGCCACTTCAAGTTATATTTTCTCATTGGCTATAAGATGTTGAATTTTACAACATCCGACCGAACTTGCAAAGTGTGGAGCCTTGGAAACTCATATTATTTAAGGATGTGCCATTATAAGAGCCTGGTAGTGGCGATTGTGGAGTGTTTATCTTAATATTTATGATGTATTTAATGTTCAAGTTACGAATTGATTTTAACGGTAGTCATGGGAATACTTTAGGAGGAAGATTGCCGTTGACGTATTTAATGGGGATATTAGGTTGTAAATGACATATTTAAATAGTTGTAATATTAATTAATTCATCTTATGTTGGTTTTCTCAATTCTCAAACACTTGTTATGACTATCTTATAAGAGTTCAAAACACTAATAGCCGCTAATTTGAATTGTGGAATACATAAACATAAGAGTTCAAAACATTAATAAGCCGTTAATTTGGATTCGGTGCAATGAGATTCTTATATTTTTTTCGATTATGCCCACGTTCCTTGCACCGAGAACACATCACGGTTCTCGTGATACATCCTCTTGGTGATGGTATTCTAAGCTACAGATGATAAACTGTTTTCTATTGGTGGGTTTACCTTTAATCGTTGGATGTGTGGTAGAACTTCCCAAGAACCAACGTCGCCAACCGGATTGATTGGTACTGCGCATATGAGTTCAATAATGATTTCTTAGAGTAAAAGTGAGAACAAAGACCTATGTAATCCACTCTAGCATATAGGCGAGACAACTATTGCATGAGCACGGACAAGTTGATCAAGTTGGAATACTCTATAACTACAAGTCCTGTAAATTATGTCAACTATCCCCTCCTTGACACCACCATCCCAAACTTGGAATTTATGTTCGGACAACGAACGAACGCTCATTCGTTCAGCTTGATCTTTTCTATCAAATACTATTTTGTACGCCCACGTTCTTAAAGGAGTACTCATCGATTCGCCTCCCTTTTTTTATCATAATATTATTATTGCAATGTTTTTCCGAAGTGGTCAACCAAATGAGTTATGAGAAATTTTTGCAGTTCCTTCATAAAAGAATTCACACTCTCTGCAATATTGGTGGTTAGAATCTTTGTACCTTTTACCATAGAATTGAGATCGTGACCAATTACATGTGCCCACATTATTTTCTAAGTACTCAATTTGCTGCTCTAAATGCATCCCCCACAACCCCTCAAGCTATGTTCTAAACTCTTCATATCCATATTCCTTTGCTGCGTTTATAAATGCGGGCTCAAATTTATCCCAAAGAGCTTTTGACGTCCTGAATTTTGACTTTACGTTACCTTTGACATGATGAAAACAAATGCCATGGGTAGCATTATTAAATATCTTCATAACAACTCTACGAATGGAAGCGCATCGATCGAAGATAATTACTAAATACGGAACATCACTAATTACTCCATGCAAATTCATCATAAATCATTCCCAAGAATCATAGTGAGATACAATTGATTATTTCCATCCAAGCATGTTGCCACAAACATTGTTACGCAATATAACCCTTTAAGATAAGTCTTGTCTACTACAATCATTGGCACGATGCACTAATAAAAACCATTGATGCAAGATCCAATAGCCACAAAATAGTACAAGAAATTATTATTACCATCCAATTTCATCGCGATTCTTTGTACTATGATTTTCCTTCTCTAATACATAAGAGTACTTAGGGAGTAAGTTATATGATTCCTATGTATTTCTTCGTATCAACTCAAGAGCAAATTATCTTCCCGATATACTACTTTGGCGTGATAAGCTGAATATTGTACTTCTGCTGCATGTTTGCCATAATGTCATTTGGAGTATATATCTGCTTATCTTGAATAAATTTGTCCGTGATTATATGATCGATAACCCGACTTCTTTTCGATGAAGACTCGTTGGCTCATTATGACAACTATATGTATTGTCAAATCTCATAATTACCCAATGTACATTCTCTTGATTTGATGCTCTCTTTGCTCGAAAATGCCATTTACATGATATTGAAGTACGGTCGACTCAAAATGTGTTGATATGGACCTTGCAACCTTAAAATCGAACTTACCTTTCAAGGAAACTTTATGCAATTCTAATATTAAATTATATTTGGAATCGAACAACTTGCCTACACAAATAACATTGCACCCAATATTTCTAACAAAGTCTAAAGCAATCAAGTCTAAAGGCAAAAGCGGTGCAACACTTACAAGAGAGTCAAGCTGTACTCTTGAATGGGGCCTTGGAGTAACAGACCGACTTCGGCGTGGTTCATGCTCATTCTCAAAGTGAGGCAAATCTTCCCCTATCACCAGCTAGACCTTCATCATGCAAACCATCCCCATTATCACAAGTATTATCCAAACGATCATCATCATCATGATCATCATCAATAAGAGCATCGAAAAGATCATTGTCCTTATCATCAATTGGGCTATGATATGATTGAGGTATTAATGCTATCTGTTTGGTGTATTATTCATATCATCAATAGAATCATCATTGTATTGAAAAGAAGAGTAACCTTGTTGCGGTGATGTTGTCGGTAGTAACACCTCTTCTTCAACAATTTTGCCCGATGTAACGCCGTTCTCTTCTTCAACAGGCTCTTGATTTGTTATTTCGGGGGGATTTGGTAACAAAAGAGGGATGCACCCTCATTCACAGAATTATAGCTCATATGTATCAAAACTCTTGCCATTTCATCATCATCTACATCTATAGGTAGTGAACATACGAGTTGGGTAGAACATCTTGATTTGTAAAGTTGTCTTGATGTGATGTTGTGATCATTCGAATTTATTTGCAAAACTTCATATACTCTTGCAAGAAATACAGCAAACGTATAATTTTTTGGAACAAAAAAAGCTCTAATTTTCCCATTTTTGTACTCAAAACAACCATCTGTTAATTCCTACGATGATCCATTAAAACACCTTTGAAGAAAAATTGACTTTATTAAGCCTGAACAATTAAGAAAAGAGAAATAAATTAGTACTTGAAAAAAATGCCAAAATGTGGGACAGCCTATCGTACGTGTCGCACGTGTCGTACACAAGCATTTTACACATTTTCTTGTGCGATAAGCACCTATCATACAACCTCGATGTGTGACAGGTGCTTGTCGCACATTTTCTACAGGTTCGTCTCATAATTTGTTTTCACTCAAAAAACTCACATAAATTTCAAATAATCGAAAGATAAAATTACACATTGTGTAAAAACAAATACTCACCTCAACTTCTTACTTTCTAATTGATTATTTGGTGAGTAGTGGCGAATTTTGGTGAGCGAGAGAGTGGAGGATTTTGGTGAGTTTTGGTTGAGAATGTGAATTATTAGGTATTTTTTCATAGATCTCGAGGGTATTTAGGTCCATAAATTACATATATGGCTAGTATTGATAGAAAAAGTTCGGGTGGCTATTTTTTAAAATTACCAAAATTTTTGGTCATTTTTATAAATTTCCCAATAAATTTTGCCATTCATTGCAAATCCAATGATGATAACCTTAGAGAACATGAATTCCATTATAAAGGCAATTATTCTTTTAATTTTCGGCCATATGTTTTTAAGACGATGCTATTCTATTGCAAATTTAAATGGCATAATGCATAGAAATAATATTTACACTGATGAAAGGGATTATAAATTTTTTAGGGTTTGTGAGTAAGGCCACAGCATCCATGTATCCTTAATAGAGGAGGTGGGAATGTCTCTGAAATTTGCTATCATTGGAAGTGACATTTTTCAGTGCAGTGTTCTTTGCTCCTATGCTAATTTTATGAGATTAGTAAAGCTTTCGAAATAATTTTTTAATGGGATTTTTTATTAGAGTTAAATATTTTTTCTCCTTCGTGACCTATATATATATATATATATATTGTTTCCTTTTCTTTAACATCTAATATATATTAAGAATAAGGTAAGGTGAAATTTGCCCTTCCATGGCAAAACACATGCACAAAAGCATTTTTAATTTTCAATCGGTAGAGGTCCTGGAATAATCTATTTTTATGAGAAAATGTCTCATTTATACTTCAACATAAAAAATAGTTTCCAACAAATGAAAAATCTTCTCTCTTGATTAAGAACTTGCCATATATAGAAAAGTAAATTAATAGAATAAGGCAACAAAACCTGGCATAGCCTTAACTGTTTACACATAATTTATTAATTGAATGTTACTATTATATAAGTCACACTACATGTATCCTGCATTGTGAAGTAGGATAGATATATACCAAGAAACTTTAATTTCTTTTGCCAAATAAATAAATAAATAAAAATGTTTTTGTGCTAAGCATTTCTTAGTTTTGATATCATTTATCATGTTTCTAAGTCTTTGCAATGGTGTTCATTTCAAACAAAAGGCATATGAATACCTTCAAAATGATATAGGTGATGGAATAGATCTCACCAAATACAAAGATTATGATCTTAGAGTACACGAACCTCCTTATAATTATGAAGGTAATTATACATTTAATTTTGAACCAAATTTTTTCGGATAATGCTATACTTTTGCAATTTCAAATGAAAAAATGTATATTCCAACCAAGGATGACGTCCTAACTCATCCTTGGTTTGATATTTACAAAGAAAAGAGGAATTATGATTATTATGGACTTTCCCAATAGAGATTGTTGGTTCAAATTTTATCCCAACTCATTAAGTGGTAATTCCAACCAAGGGTGACATCCTTAGGACTGGGCTTCCTTTTTGTTGGATCAAGGATGATGAATTTCTCCTTTAGGCTAATTTTAATAGGCATTTAAATTTTCTCGTAGGAGACCACTTCCTTTGTGGACAAGGATGTCTTTGTTTGATGATGCTTTACAGACACAAGAAAACGATTATAGGGCTGGCTTTGTCAGCGTAAACCCTTCGATGATCAAGTTAGTGACCGAATTTTTGAAAATATGAATTTAGAGAAAGAAAATCTATAAAGAGAAAATTAGCATTTCCCCTCTTGAGTCAATTTTTTTCTTATCTTTCAGTGAGAATAAAGAGCAAAGTTATAAGTGAAATTGATTTAACTTGAGTCCTAGTTACTTTGAAGAAAAGTGCCATTGTTCTTGTGACATATGGTGAAGCTCGTCTTCTTCTACCTATCTTGATTGACATATGGGTATACGAGGCTTGTCTATGAATCAAATGAGAAAGTGTTTTAATCTCATATTGTTTTTCCGAAGATCCAGGGATCATAGGAATCTTAGGACCTAGAAAGTTTATCCTAGGATAAGATCTAAAAACCTCAGAACCTTTGGGTGTTTGTTTGGGATCATAGAAGTCTTGGAACCTAGGAGGTTTATCCTAGATGATTTGTCCTATGAACTTAGGAGGTTTATCCTAGGTTGTTTGTCTTAGGATAGAATCCTAGGAACCTTGAAACCTTTCGAGCCTTAGGGCTTTGCCGACTAGGTGTTTTTTTCCATCTCTTTATGGGCTTTATCGGAACCATATTTATTTGGGCCCTAGCTGAGATCATAAGAACCTTGGAACTTAGAAGGTTTATCCCATGTGGTTTTTCCTCGGATAGGATCTTAGAAACCTTAAAACCTTTGGGGGTTTCGTCTTAGGATCTTGGGATCGTAAAACCCTTGGAACCTTGAAAATTAGGAGGTTTATCATAGGTGGTTTATTTTAGAATAGAAACCTAGTAACCTTAGAATCTTTTAGGCCTTGAGGCCCTACCACCTAGGAGGTTTATCTTAGGTGGTTTTTCCATCTCTTCATGGGCTTTATAGGGACTAAATTTATTTGAGCCTTAGCCAGGATCCTAGGAGCCTTGGAACCTTGGAACTTATGAGGTTTATCTTAGGTTGTTTTTCATAGGATAGGAACTTAGGAGTTTTATCTTAAGTGGTTTGTTCATCCTAGGAACTTAGGATGGAATTTGTCTTAGAAATAGGATCCTAGGAACCTTGAAACCTTCTCGGGCCATTGGGCCTTATCACATAGGAGGTTTATCTTCGGTGATTTATTCATCTCTTCATGGGCTTTATAAGAGCCATATTTATCGAGTTATCCTTTTTTTTAAAAAAAATTATGAGTTACATACATTTATTAAAAAAGAGTGGAGTTCAACTACTCAAACTTCAAATCTCTTATTGTACCACACACTTATGAAAATAATATACATTGCTACTTAGATTCAAATGAATATAGTTTAAGTAGGATTTCTCTTGTACAACCCTATACATTATTACTATTATTTTGCATTTTAAAAATTTAAAATGGTAAAATTGGGCCTATCAAAAGATGGTAAAGTTGGACCCACATATAGTGTACCCAAGTGAATCGCAGCTTCCAAGTATGCAAATGATTGAAGGGTTCGATTACAGTAGAGATGCTTCACTATAGAACACTATTCTATAACCACATGATCAAAGTTATAACTGGTTTTTTTACTATTCATCACTTTGATCGTGTGGTTATTGAAGGAGTGATCCACGATGGAGCATCTTCAACATAGCAATTTCCATGATTGCAAAGGTCTAAAATTTGAAGCAAAAAAGGAAGTGTGGTTGTACATCTAGTTTTAAAGATATATTTAATTAATAATAGAACTTGAAAGAAAGAATAATGACCCATTTTATAAACTTAATGCAACTTCAACTCATATATATATTCATCTAGTCTAGGATTTTGGATATTATTAAAAGTCGAGAAAGCTATTAAGTTAAATGGTTTAATAGCATTATGTCATTAAACTACTAAACCATATAGCTTAATAGATTTCTTAGACTTTAACAAATCGAGGATCCTAAATTAGAATATATATATGTTTGGTAGGATTATGGAGGCAAAAACAGACCAGTTAAAAGGAAACACGTGACAAGAGAAGAGTCAAATTGGGAACCAAGATTGCTTGACTCGAGATTGACGAGTTAGCACAAACAAGCCAAAAGATAAACTACTCGAGAGCGAAATGCTGTTTTGGCAAGAAGCATGAAAGTAAGGAGTAAAAATGAAATTCGTATTTCTTGCGATTGAAGCCACACGTGAAAAGGGAATGCCATCATGAAAGAAATAAAAAAATATCCCGCTTTTGTTGAAATACATTAAACCAATGGAAGAAAAGATTTATAAGATGAGCAATAGAGAGCTGCGAGCCACCAGTGTCCAAGATGATGATTCGAAAACAAGTAGGACTACTAGTTAGGGAGAGGGCCACTTGTAAAAGGCAAGGGGCAAAATAGATGGCTGGTGGTTCTTTTGCCTCCTTTGCATAGACATCTCACCATTTTGGGATTGTAAATATTATTCCTAAAATTCCCACTTTGAAGAAAGATGACCCAATCAATAATCATCCCGTTTCTGAAATTATGAGAATTCCCTAAGCCACACTTCATAAAAGCTCAAGCTACACTTGCAAATGGTAACCAACTTTGTTCATTAAGAAAAACATTGTTCTCTTCTTTTTCCTCAGGGCACATTCACCATTTTGGATAGTTTCAAGACCCATCCTTGACCTTGAAGTAATCATCTATTGCTTAAACTATAACTTGAGCATCAGAGTGTGGTTGCCGACCATCGCCAGCTCCACCTCTAATGCTAGCTTTGTCTCTGTTTTTACAGGACAAATTATGCTCGATTTCGTGGCCCTCCATCCTTATTTTCATCGCATTTTTTTCCTTGTCTTATTTAACTACAACCCCTACAACAATCTTCCTCATCTTGTGATAGAGTACTGTTGTCGATTTTATGCAAAAGGATGTCAATGCGCAAGTATACACAACAAGTAATATAGTAGTAAGTATAAAAATCGTCTCATGAGGATTGATGTTATCGGTTCTCCTACAACAATTTAGTCATTGCAATATTTAAAGACTTAATTAATTTAAAATCAATGAAATAACTTAATAATCTAATAAAATTAATTCAATAATAAACCAGAAGATAATAAAATAAAATAGACATCAAACACAAGGAAATAATCAATGGCTAATTGGTAGTTGGGGATCTAAACTTAACGACTATTGAATTATTTAACAATTTTCTGTTCGGTTGCTACTGGCATAAATACACCTTTGGGTAGATTCTTAATGTATCCTCATCTTTAGCTTTGTTGGATTCTTATATCTATATGCAACCTAACAGTGACTAGTTGTTAAGCTAACATCTAAATATACCATTATACGCTCTTGGATCTACTTACCCTATAAGGTGAATCTCTATGTCCAGTTCTTCACAAATTATAGATTAAACATGGCTCCACCAAATTGATAATAAATCACTTAAGGAAAAAAATTCAATCTACCATCTTGTATTGTTTTGATTCTTTCCTCTAAGCCGTACCTGTCAAGGATCAAACCTCTCCTGTATCCCTAAATGGGTAGTCAGCTGAAATAGAGAATTAAATAAACACAATCAAAACAAAATCTTTGCAGTTGCGCACCGAAGCAACAATATTGTAACTCAAATAAGATCGTTTAGAACCCAACTACATTAAAATTAGTTCATACTCAATAAAGAAATAAAAATCAAAAATGGTTCAGCCATTGAATTAAACATCCAGAAAAATAAAATAAGAAAGAAAAGAATCTAAAGGCAGGAAATTAATCCTAAGGAGAACTTTTGATGAATTGCGATCTGCACTTGTTTTCTCCAATGACCATCTCGGTTTTCAGCCCTTGAACTCTCCGTCTTTTCTTTGTTTCCTTGATTCGTAAGTTGTATGTGTAACGGCTCCCTCCTTTGCTGTAAAACGTGCTACCTTTTATATTTTCAAATAAGGGTTTTCCAAAAAGGCAAGGAAATCTCCATTTATCCTTAGAGCTCTAGGAAAGGAACTTTGACTCTTATTAGGATTCTAGGAACATATAAACCATTATATTTTCCTAATCAAGGAAGATCTTTTCCTTTAGATTAATGCATGCCACGTCTGCCCTATTTTATCCATCAACTAATAATCAGCCGTATAGAAATTAGTTGCTTAACACGCTTAAAATCGCACCGTCTAATTTTTGCGTGCTACGGGATCTCTTTGCAGTGAGTCATTCTTTCGTAGCAACTTCTGCCTTGCTGTAGCATCATTTCTGCTCCAGACTTGCTTTATCTTTTCTGCACATTAGCTCTTTGTCATTCTCTGAGTCTCTATTGTTGTAGCATCCATCAATAAAATCTGACCTATTTGGATCACCTACAATGATGCACTTAATAAGAGCACATAATGATCTAAACATATAAAATTATTAAAACTAAACTTAAATAAATACTTATGCAAAATACAACTAAAAATATGATAAAAATATATCATTAACTCTCTAATTAATATTAATCTAAGCCTAAAAAAGTGCCATGATAACTCTCATTTCATAGAGTTATCAAGTACCTCCATACATAACAAGCGACCTCTAATCACATCCTTCTTCCTCTAAACCATATTTTCTTATTTATTTTATTTGGGGTAGCCTAAAACCCCGCTAAAACAATTGGCATTGTTTCTATGGGGAGTGTAAGAAAAAGCTCCACAACGATTGCCAAGTTATTTCGTTTTGTGTTTACCACAAGATAGAAGAAAATCATTTCTCTAATGAGAACCTTGCTATCATCGAGCAAGAGGATGACCATGAGAACAACCATAAGAATGCCCACCACCGAGCCTATGAGGAAGATAACAAGAAAGATAAGGAAAAAGCCATAAAAACTTCAATTGGCATTCACCATAGCAAAGAGTTTATCACTAAGAGGCGCTTCGACGAGTTTTGCGACAAGATTTACAATACTATTGGGTTACAAGTTCAAAATCCTTAGGGTGGTCCCATCAAACAAACCACCATACACGCCGTGGTTGTAAAACTTGCCACTAGCACCTAGAGACCCCCGAATCAAGCAAATAGCTCAACCCCGTTTGGAAAGATATCTAAGGTCTAACCTCGCCTATTTTACAAATGAAAGATCCACTACTAATAGTAAATTAGGTGGTAGTAGGGCCACAAGCGTGGCAAACAAAGTGCTTGAAGATTTAAGGGACAAGCTCAATGCCAAATGATCTTTCCATAAGAAAGTGGATTCCTCTAGTAATCAGAAGATTCCCTAGGAAATCCTAAAAAAATGTCTTTGCTGGAGAAACAAGTCAAGAAACTCTCATAGAAGGATAGCTCCAACACTAGGGATCAAGCTCCTGTCGTGTATCAATCATAAGTTACTATGGATATTCACCAAGCAACCTTCCCGGCGGACTTCAACATGCCTCGGATCCCACTATATGTGGGTACTTCTGACCTTACTGAGTATGCTGAGTTATACCAGGATCAAATTCTCATAAAAGGAGTTGAGGAAAAGTCTATAGTTCGCATGTTCACACACACCCTTATAGGTCCAACTAAGTCCTGGTTTGGGTCACTCAAACTAGAAAGCATAGCCAGCATTGATTAGTTACTCTCTAAGTTCATTTAAGAATGCTATTATACTTCTCATCAAGAGAAATCCTCTTCGCAGTTGGCCTTTGTAAAAGAAGGTGAAACGAAATCTTTAGGCTTTTTCGTCAATCATTTTCACTAAGAAGTCCTCCACACTGGTGTATTTGGGCCTGAGAAGACGTTGGCTTATTTTACAAAAAATTTTGAGGAGAAAAACTATAGAGATCCTTCCAAAAAGTCGAACCATCGACATATTAGGAAGCTCAAGCAAGGGCTTTACAATAGATTGAGTATGAAGAGAAATGGCAACTTATACACTAAGAAGACAAGCTAGATATAACAAAGCCCAAAGATCAGCCCAAGAAACATGAGGCCAACTCCAGTAAGGCACCCCCAACGCGCCAACCTCAACCATCTAGAAGACAAGGTTAGGGATTTCACCATCGGCCACTCCCCAGTATCCTACCACCTCATCGGGCGGAGCACCATGAGAGAAATAAACATCCAGAGAGGTGGCAATATGGCTCCTGTCACCCATTAAACAAATCTCCCGAGCAAATCTTCTACCACATCCACTACAGTGGACTTTTAAGGCCACCACGACTAATGAAGAAATACCAAATACGAAGAGAAGCTTGAAGTATTGTGAATTTCATGAAGACTTCGACCATAGTCTTATTTGAATGTTTTTAATTGTGAAAAGAGATAAAGTCACTGATTATCAATGGGTATTTAAAGGAGTTTGTTGCTGGAATGGGGGATGCTCAGAAGACCATGGAAAAAGCTAATGGGAAAGAACCTCAGGAGGAAAGCCATGAAGAAGCGGAGCCACATATTTAGAAAAAGGGTACTTATGTGGACATGATAGCGAGAAGCCACACACTGGCTGTAATTCCAAGAGGTCAATCAAAACTTATGGGAAGAACACCGTTGGGCAAAAGGAGGTGAACATGGCGTACAGGGGCTCACATCCCACAACTATAAACCTTGTTCCAATCATAATCACTGAGCAAGACTCAAAGAATTTGGTATACTCACATGATGATGCCTTGGTAATCACCTTAAAGATTGCAGCAGATAGGGTAGCGCAAACCTTAATTGATACGTAGAGCTCGGTAGACATTATCTTCAAGTAGGCATTGGATCAACTCACCCTCGAGTCCATTCGAGTAACTCCCAGTAACACTCCATTGGTTGGTTTTACTAGTGAAATTGTTATTCCAAAAGTAATAGTTACCCTACCCATCTAAATGGACCAACCTCCCCACAAAGTGGTCCATATGGTTAATTTCCTCGTGACGGATAACTCACGAGCTTATAACATCATTTTGGATTGACCATTTCTAGCAATTACTCGAACAACAGTTTTCATGCACTACCTTGCTATGAACCCCAAAATCTATTATCATAATCAAGAGAGATCAGCAGATCGCTTGCCAGTGCTACGCCATAGTCTTTAAGGTTAGCTACCAGATAGCCTCCAATGAGGAAATTGCCAATTTTCTTGCTACGAAGCACCTAACCACAACTAGTTTAGCTCTTAAAATGACCAAACGTACTATTAATATTAGGAAAAAGAACACCAAAATAAGAGCAGTGCAGCCGATAATAGAAACACATCATAGGGAGGATACCTCTATGTAGGTAGATTATATTGCTCCCTAATAAACTCCACAGAAGAGTAATCACCCTATATTATAAGAACTGATTGAAGCGCCATTTGATCCACAAATCTTCAAGGAAGAAAATAAAGGTACTCCAGTAGAAAATCTCCTAGCTATCCCCATTACGAAAAATGACTCCACTAAAGTTGTCGAGATTGGTTCTCATCTCACGAAGAAACCAAAAGGCAACTAATCACACTCTTTAAGGAATTCGGTGATGTATTTGCTTGGCCGTATGAAGATATGCCAGTCATAGACACAGAGGTGTCCTGCCACAAACTTAATATGAGATGTACGATGCAATAGAGAAGTGTAGATCGATTATTGCAGGTTGGGCTCATATAAGAAGCCATCTATCTAGATTAGGTTTCGAATGTTGTACTAATTAAGAAGACCAATAAGAAGTGGCGAATGTGTGATGATTTTACAAATTTAAATAAGGCCTGCCCAAAGGATAGCTTTCTTCTTCTAAGAGTAGATCAACTAGTAGTCACGAGATGTTGAGCTTCATAGATGCTTTCTTGGGTTATAACTAGATCAATATGTGTGATTCAGATCAAGAGAACACCGCATTCATCACTAACCAGGGGCTTTATTAATATATATAGTCATGCCGTTCGGATTAAAGAATGCGGGGGCAACCTACCAACAACTGGTCAATAAGATCCTCAAAGACCAGATTGGTAAAACCATGGAAGTATACATATATGATATGATTACTAGCTCTGTGCGAGCTACAGATCATGCTAACCACCTCCGTGAAACTTTTGAGCTCATCCAAAAGTATAAAATGTGGTTGAACCTCAAGAAGTGTGCATTTAGAGTGATGTTATGAAAGTTTTTGGGATTTATGGTACAATAGTGAGGTATAGAAGCTAACCCTGAAAAAATCAAAGCCGTCCTAGACATGCAGTCTCACCGAATAGTGAAAGAAGTGCAGAATTTAGCTAGCAGGGTGGAAGCATTAAGCCGTTTTATTTCCAAAGCCATGGATCGTTCTAAACATGTCTTCAAAGCCCTCGGGCTGAAAAGAGGTTACAGTGGACTCCGGAATGTGAAGAAACTTTCCAACTGCTTAAGGATTATCTAGTAAACCTTCCGATACTCGCCAAGTCAAAACCTGTGGATATTTTTCTTCAATATCTAGCTATTTTTTAACATGCTAACAACTCAGTCCTAGTTAAGGAAGTGGAGGATGGCACACCTGTCCACTACACCAGTAAAGCTATAGTGGATACAGAAAAGTGGTATCCTCTATAAAAAAAAAAGCTAGTGTTGTCTCTAATGATATCCATGAGAAAACTCGGGCCCTATTTCTAGGCCCATACTATAGTAGTAGTCACAAACTTGTCCTTGAGGCAAATCCTCCATAAGCTTGATATGTTGCGAAGGTTAGTGAAATGGTCCCTTGAGCTAAGTGAGTTTGACATTGTTTACCGTCCTTACTTAGTAATCAACACACAAGCCATCGCCGATTTCCTAGTGGAATTCGCCAATGACTCGGAGGGATAAGGTACTATTGGAGATTTGAGCGATGAGATACCCACCGTGAACCCGAGGAATCTTTGGAATGTTTATGTGGATGGATCTTCAAATTCTTATGGGAGCGGAGCTGATTTGATCATCATAAGCATCGGGGAATGAAACTCGAAGACGCATTGTATTTTAGCTTTAGGACCTCCAACAATGAAGCCGAATACAAAGTAATTATTGTCGCATTGAGAATATGCAAAGCTCTTGGGGTAGGAAAGCTCATCATTAGGATGATTCTCACTTTCTTGGTTAACTAGATTGGTTTGGAATACCAAACTAAAGAGGAGAACATGAAAGCTTACCGAAGAAAACTAGGGAACGAATGGTGAATTTTAAGGAAATAAAAGGAAAGCGAGTTCGAAGAGCTAAAAATAGTGAAGGTGACAACTTAGCCAAGATGGCCTCACCGAGGACTCGCTCATTTACTAGAATAGGTGTTAGTGGAACACATCCCCACACCAAGCACCGTTCCTGTTGAAACAAAAGAGATGATCCCAATAGAAGTAAGCTGATAAGAACCCCTCTAGATCTAGCTAGAAAAACCCACAACTAGATTGATAAGAACCCAAGAAAGCTAATATGATCAGAATTCGAATAAAAGATCCAAACCCTTCGAAGCAAAATCTTAAGAACCTAGATTGCTAGAAAAGGCACCACAAAGGTTAAGACTCCTTTGATAAGTCGAAAGTTCTTTCAAGAACAAGTTGAGAAAATCCTCTCAATGATATTAATCTCAATAATGTCAAAAGTTTATTTAAAATAACATAAAAGAGTGTTTATATAGGGTGACTAACCCTAATTTAACTTAAAAATAAGGAAAACCCTAAAATTAAAAATCCAGACCCGTAGGGCCTTGGCTTGTAGAGCCATTGATTTTAATAAGGGCCATAACTTGGGCATATGATGTCGGATTTGGACCCACAATATACCATTTCGAAGTTCTCGACGTAAGGAATGCAGAAACAGCTTTAGAATTTTTTTCTAGCCCTTATTCTATTTCAAAAATTTTCCTCTCCGATACTCGCCACTTCATTAGCTCGAATCAAGTATACAAAGGCTGGTTCCTCCTCTTTCAAGCCCATCTTGAATATTGGTCTCTTGCAAATTAAATTTGAATTGAAGTAGTCCAAAGTTGCTTGAACAATCCTTGCATTGTTTTCTTGATCTTCTTAGATCGTGCTCTCGTAATTAGCCCTTCTAGAACAAGCAACGGATCTTTAATGTTTTGAGTACATTGGATCATATCATTCCACTTCTCTTCAAAAGGATTCGTCCTCAAATTTGAATCTGCATCAAAGAGAGAAAGATTAGAAACATTAAATGTAATAATGAGATTATGGTCAAAGATATGCTACCATTTTTTCCAAATATTTTTCTGTTTTCAAAAAAGGCAGTAAATCAAAGATATGCTATTATACTTTGTGGATACTTTCCTGTTATTAAAAAATGTAGTAAATCTGCTATTTTCTTTTTATTTAAGCTATGTAGGATTTTTTTCCTTTTGTTTAGATTAGGGTTTTGATTTAATTAGGATTTTTTCCTTATTTTTTTAGATTGAGATTCTGATTTGATTTTGGATTAGGATTTTTTCCTTATTTGTTTTAGATTGAGATTCTGATTTGATTTTAGGTTAGGATTTGTTTCTGATTTTTAAACTAGGGCAATAATGGATGGAAATTCTTGTATCAAGCCATATATATATTGTACCCGAAATAAAAAAAAAGTAGAGTTCAGTTTTCATATAATTTTCTTGAGAATGTAATTCTCTTGGGTTCTTAAATAAACTTTTGAACTTATTGAATTTTCTGTGGCGTTTAATTCTACGACTTATCAGTCAGCCCTTCCATAACTAATTATGGTGTCTTCATATACCAAGGTTCTTACTTTTGTTAAGTCATAGGTTGTGGTCTTATACCAAGGTGGACAGTGGGTCTGCTTTAGCCCATTTAGTGTAATAATCTACAGCCACTATCGCATTCTCAGCTTATGCGCTTCCGGTTGGCATTGGGCCAATGACATTAACTCTCCATACTGTAAATGGCCGTGGCGAAGTTATCACAATCAACTTCTCTAGGGGCTTATATGTCACTTTGGTAAACCTTTGGCATTTGTCTGAACTTTTAACCATCTCCCTAGCATATTGCTACATTGTTGGCCAGTAATATCCCTACCTTAAAGCTTTGTGGGCTAATGACCGTGCCCCATAGTGATTATCGCAAACTCCTTCATTTATCTCACTAAAAATGTATTCGGCTTGGTCTCCTTCCAAACACCTTAATTAAGAGAGAGAGAACTCTCTTTTGTAAAGCACTTCTTCAATCAGACAATAATGGGCAGCTCTGTATCTTACCCTTCGGGCTGCATCCTTATCATTTGAGAGCTCTATATTTTCCAAAAACTTCTTTATTGGCGTCATCTAGGAATCCTCCAGGCAAATAGAGCTTATGATATGAACCATGCAAAGAAGCGATGCGACCCTAATCAAGAATAATCTCCAAGATCGTTTCTAACCCGTAATTGAATGGAACCGTGACCCGTTGCTTAACGAAAGACACGTTTGTTTGTTTCATGTAAAACTTTGGGAAGTTAATAAAAGTTGTCATTAATTACTTACTTTACAATAGGTAATATTAATAATACACTCGTGGAATATATGGTATTTGTGTTGTTATACCATTATTGTAAATTTTATTTGGTGTTTTTAGAGTGAAGCTACACATTATAAATAACAAGATGAAACAACTTTTCCTCTTCTCGTTATCTTTAATTTCAGATACGAGAAGATCCCTTGATGCAATTATAAAGCCTAAACTTATTTTATAGCTAAAAGTAATGGCCGTAAGCAACTTTTAGATCCTGTTTAGTATTGAGGTTGGGCAGTTATAGCACTAAAGTGTTTGGTAAACATTGAAAGCCAATTTGATTTGATCCATCACTTCTATTATAAAAAACCTATAATATCTTTATTATTTTCGTTAAAATTACTATTTAAAAATCATATTTAACATACACTATAAACTTTTATTTCTTAATCACAATTTTTTTTTTCCAGTTGCCGTAATTTAAAAGATACAATACCTCAATACCAAATAGATAGTAACCTTGTTGACTCCAATATTCACACGTGCTTCACTCATGATTAATTAAAGTAACACCAAAACACAATAGGACATCGTTGTTTAGAGCTAATGACTTGAGTTTGCGTACATTGCTCTCATGCTTTACTTATTAATTAATGATAGAATGACAACCAAAATTACCATTTTGGTTGTGTTTTGAGATCATTCACAACTCTCTCTCTCTCTCTCTCTCTCTCTCACTCTCTCTCTCTCTCTCTCCTTTTAGGTGATGTTTTGAGGTCTTTACGATACTTTAATAAATTTTTAGGGTATTATGTATGAAAAGTTGATAAAAGAGACAAGTTCAAAGCAAATTCTAACTTTCAGAACATAGAAACAATCCCATTAGCAGGTGACCCAAAATTTGATTATTACAAAATCACTGATTATCACCATACACTTGATTATTAAGCAATTTCAGTGTGGGAGTTCGGACTATTAGCTTCTTTTGCCCTCATCCTCTTCTCCTCTTCTCCTCTTCTCCTCTTCTTTCCTATACTTGATCCCACATGCATTGCACAATGTCTGCAAATAGAAAGACATTCAAATAATTAAAACAAGATTATCTCAAGCTCTAATGAAAAAATAATTTCATATAGAAATATGATCTAAATTTTAAGTTTAATTAACAATTTGGATCGCAAGTTTAATGTATCAAATCTAAGTTTAATATAAAACAATTTGATCAGTACTTTTAAGAGAAATGACACTCGATTAAGAAACACGACAAAAGGGAACAAAGAAACAATTTTTTGTTTTTTATTTTCTTTTGATTTTTTTTAAAAGTGAAATCATTAAAACATTTGTAAATTTATAAAAAAAGACAATTTTTTTGCCTCCTCTTATGTCATTTTTCTATTCAAAAATGCCTGAATTCTGCCCAGGCAAAATTGTTCTGACAATTTACCCTTTGAAAAGAATATTTTTGCTTAATTATCTATTATTAGTAAGGAAAATCGATAGCTCACCTTGGGACCAAGAGGGCCTCTACGCCACATTGGAGTATCACTCGTGTTGCAATTATAATTGGTGCATCTTTTGTTAAGATCAGTGATGCTCCCCCTACGCGGCCTCCTCGTACCCGTTGGTCTCCTTCTAGTAGGAGTTGCAGCTGTAGCTGATGATGACCCCTGCTCTTGTTCAGCTCTCCGCGGCGGAACGTCGAGCAGCATGTAATCATTCATTGGTGGCGATGGTGCTGCTGCTACTGCAAGCTGAAAATTTTGATTAGGGTTTATGTTGAAGTTGTTGACGTTGTTGTTGTTGTTGTTGTTGTGGGGATAGTAGATAGGAAGTGGCGGTGATCCCATTGACGTGGAGCCTTGAAATGGGATTAAGCTGTAGTGATTATTATTATTTGATTGCACATATTGTCCATTGCCATGGCTCCTATCAATGAAGTTTAATGGTTGCCATGCAACTTCACTAGGGTTGAAGCCTTGTCCAATGTTGTTGTTAGCCATATTCATTCCCTGCATATATATAATAGACAACAACATTGTTAGATCCACAAGTGTTTACATTTTGTATTAATTATTTCAAAAATATCCTGTAGTTTCAGCAAATTACTAATTCTCCTTTAGTATTTTAAAATCATCAAAATTCCCTTGTCGATAAAAAGATTATGTTAACTTTCAATAATTTTGTGTGTTATATTATTTTACCCCTGAAATTAAACTTATGATTTTTTTAATTGATCAATAATTTTTTTTAATTATACCTCTAATTTTATGGGTAAAACAACAAAAAAAATAAGAAAGTTAAAAGTTACGTTAATCTTTTTAATAACAAGGAGTTTGGTTTGTTTTGAAACATGAGGACGAAAATGATTAATTTCAATAAACAATGTAATGATTTTGAATAACTTCTCATAATTATTTTACATACCATTATTTGCTTGAGAAGGCATTAGTAACTTGCAAATATATGGTGGATAGTCAAACTTATCTATTAATACCAAATATGCAAAAGAACAATAAAGATAAGCCTGTTAATACCAAATATGCAAAAGAACAATAAAGATAACTTTGTTTACATACCATAAGTTCATATTTAGTGAGATTTTAGATGAAAGTTACCAAAACAATGATACAGAAGAGATTTGAAAATTATTATTTACAAAAATAAAATTTAGATCATTCTAAGATGCCGCAATCTAATAAAATAGATCCTCATGTATATGTAACGAAGCATATCTTTGTGCATAGTCAAGACCAACAATTAATTAAAGTTTGTTTCTTAGCTAAATTGTAACAATAAGATTGTTTCTCTATTAGTATATCGATTAATTACGAAGAATACACATGGAATATTTGGTTTTTGGTCAATTGTCCACCGAAGCAAATTAAATTTAGGCATGTAATTTAAAATTATGACACTATATCTAGATTAATCCAATCAAGAAATCAATTACCTATTATTATTATTTTTTTTAATTTTAATAAGAAATCTCATTATTCTAAACATGTTTAATTTGAATTAATAGGACAAATAATTACCTCATGAGAATTAAGAGCATCGATGTTCAAGATGGCATGATGCGGGGTCATTTTATCAAAATGACGAAGATGTTGATTTTCACGATCACTACTATTAGGTAACCCTAACTTCAGGGTCAGATCAATTTTGTTTCCAGCATTTTGGAGATCGAAGCCGTTCATGTTTGCTGTTGCTGCTTGATTGAACCACTGAGAATCCATGGTAGATGAAATGATCAATTTCTTTGTTTTCTGTAAACTAAAACAACTTGGAAAATCAGTTCAAATATTGAAAAAAAAAAAGATTGATTGATCAATAGCTAGCCAAGGGAAGAAAAACAGAGAGAAATGAAGTAAATTAATAACTTGGTCAAGCATCAAAAGTATGAAAAAGATGAAGCACTCAAGAGAAAAAACAAAATAATCTGTAAGACTGACAGATATGCTACAAATAGACACACTTTTTATGTGATAAGATAACAAAAATCATCATTAGATGAGAAGATTAAGACAAATATAATTATAATATTCTTGATTCATATATCAGTAATCTAAGTTTTATTTCCATTGAGATGTATGATCTAACTATAGATCTGATTTGGACACCGATGACCAACAATATAATCATAAATACATGAACCATGTCAATAATATTAACCTTTTGTTCATCAAAGATCTAAAAGGAAAATTTTACATAAATTAAAAAAAATTTTGGAAAGTTTATTTGCTGATAATCCCTAGACCTATTGGTTCGAATCTGAAAATTTTCAGTATACTTTATTTTTTTAAACCCTCACCTATAGGTTTGAATCTAACACAACATAATTCTTTAATAAAGATTTACTTGTATTAAGAATGTTCATACAGGGAAAAAAATAAAGAGATTGTAAAACCTCAACTAAGCTGAAAAAAAAAACTGAAAAAAAAAACTGAAAAAAAAAAATGAATGTAGAGCATCAGCTCCTGATTGCCTCAAAATGATAAAAAAAAATTAGCGAAATATAAAACAAAGAAATATGATTCATAAAATGAAGTAGCATATGAAAGGATAACGACCAACTAAAAAAATTGAGCTTTCTCTTCCTTGAGAAAAACCCAAAATAAACAACAGTGACATCAAATGAATAAATTAAAAAAATAAAAAGAAAAGAAGAGAAAAAGTTCCTTCTTTATTTCAGAAGTCATTCTTGAAGAAAAGTGACATATATTGCATGCATATTATACTTAATAACTTTAGAAACACATGATCTAAGTAATAAGTTTTCTCGTACCATCGAGGATCTCAAAAAGGTAAAACAAAACACGAGTATGTAGAAGGAGATACTGAGTATTGTACTCATAATCAATATATTATTCATATATTCATAAACATAAAAAAATTGTTAAAAAAAAGAAGAGAGAGAGAGGATTACAGCTAGCTACTTGCAAAATATATATCTGCGAATAAGAATGAGGGGCCAAAACTAAATTTATAGAGATTTAAATGAAGGGTGTATTTTTATATGGAAAGTATAAAATCCAAGACGATTTACTATATGTTCTCATACTAAATAAAAACTTAGGCCCTGTTTCGTATTGAAGTGTTTAGCTTTTAAGCTATAACTACTGTGAAAAAATAACAGTATTTATGCAATAAAAGTTAATAATGTGTAGTAAATATGTCTTTTAAATAATAATTTTGACAAAAATAATAAAAATCTTATAGATTTTTCATCTTACAAGTGGTGGATCAAAATAACTTAACTTCCAATCTATATAAGCTAGTGTTTATCAAATACTTTAATCTCGTCCAACCTTAATACCAACGGAGCTTAATGAGTGATCATCCAATAATATAAGAACACCAAAGACTGATATTTCACATGTATTAATTTTTAATATACATAAAAAAATCTTATAAAAATATATTTAATCCACGATCTAATGATGATTGCAAATATTACTGTAAATAATACATATAAAATCTATCATAGCTCAGAATAAACTTCCTTAATATTTTTATTTTGTGATAATTTGATTAAAAAAAGCTAATTTTTTTTTAAATTTTGTGTACTAAAACTTTCAAGCAACCTTCTCATAATGCTCGAGCTCAGGCAATCTTGAAAAATGATTTGGCATAATTTTTGAAATTAGTCAAAGAGCATTTGTTTTAAAAAAATTATTTGATTATAGTTAATTAATTAAAAAATAATGTTCTTAAAAAAAGTTCATTTTTTAAATATAATTGCAATTTTAATTAATACTACTCTCCCTTCTAATATTTGGTCAGTATATTGTTACCATTACTTTATAGAGTGGCCCAAGCTCAAGTGAGCTTAAAAGATAGTTGGTATAAGTTTTGAAATAGGAAAAAAATAGTATTTTTTATATAATTTATTGTATTTTCAATTATTTCATTGTAAAGTATTTTGTTTTTTAAATTTTAACAAGCTCATTTATTAAATATTGCTGTTTTAAAAAAAATTAACCACAACAGCACAACCTTATCATAGTACTTTTTATTAATTACTTACCATAAAAGCAACAAATTTATGACAACTGTATTGTTATAATTATTTTGTAGAGCGGTGCGCCAAAGTTCAAGTGAGTCTGAAAAAAGATTTTGAATAATTTTTTAACATTTTACCACAACCTTATCATAATATTTTTTATTAATTAATTACATACTTTAAAAAGCAATCGATATATAGTAACTGTGTTGTTATAATTACTTTTTGAAGCATCATGGTTACGTGCTCAAGCTCGAGTGAGCTAGAAAAATGATTTGGTAAAATTTTTGAAATAGTTCAAAATTGTATTACTATTATTGTTTGATTGTAGTTAATTATAAAAAGAATGTTTTAACTAAGATAGAAAATATAATTCTTACCGCAACATTCTCAGAATAATTTCATTAACTACTTGCTTCATAAGCAACAAATATATAGGAGCTATGTTGTTACCATTACTTTTTTAAACCGTGCAGGCTAAAGCTCAAATGGGTATGAGCTTGAAAAATGTTTTTAGAAAGTTCAAAAACAAGAAAAAAATCCACCACCAATTTTATGTTAAACTAAAATAATCGCCATGACAACTGATAAAACATTTTTTTTTCTCAATTTCAAGTTAAAGTATGTGTTAAAAAAAGTATATATATATATATCTATATATATTGTTTTAGTGGGATTTTGGAATACCCTAAATAAAACAAATAAGAAAATATAGTTTGGAGGAAGAAGGATGTGATAGGAGTCTGCTGTGTTATGTTTGGAGATGTTCTATCAAAAGATGAGAAGGATAGCTATATGAGTTGCAGTTAAATAGGACAAGGAGAAAAATGGGATGAAAATAAGGATGAAGGGCCACCAGAACCAAGCTTAATTTGTCCTACAAAACAGAGCCAAAGCTAGTGTTAAAGGTGGACTTGGCGGTGGCCGACAACCACACTCTGACGCTTAAGTTAAAGTTTGAGTAATAAATGATTGCTTCACTGTCAAGGATGTACCTTGAAGCTATCCAAAAATAGTGAATGTGCCCTGAGGAAGAAGAAGAGAACAATATTTTTCTCAGTGATCAAAGTTGGTTACTGTTTGGAAGTGTGGCTTGAGCTTTTGTGGAATGTGGCTGAGGGTATTCTTGTAATTCCAAACACATGGCGATTATTGATTGGATGTCTTTCTTTAAGTGTGGGCATTTTAGGAGTATTTGTGGTCCCAAGACGGTGTATGCAAGGGAGGCAAAAAAACCACCAGCCACCCTTTTGCCCCTTGCCTTTTACACGTGGTCTTCTCTCTAACTAGTGGTCCTGCTTGTTTTTTGATCACTACCGAGAATATCTGACGTGGCAGCTCTCTATTGCTCATCTTAGGAATCTTTTCTTCCATTAGTTCCCTGTATTTCAACAAAAGCAAGATATTTTTTGAATTCTCCCATGATGGCATTCCCCTTTTAACGTTTGACTTCAATTGCAAGAAATATGAGTTTTATTTTTACCCTTTACATTTATGCTTATTGCCAAAACAGCCCTTTTTTTTAGGCGTTTATCTCTTGGCTTGTTTGAGCTAACATGTCAATCTCGGTCAAGTAATCCTGGTTCCCAATTTGACTTTTCTCTTGCCACGTGTTTCCTTTTAACTGATCCGTTTGTTCCTCTATAATCCCCCAAAGAAGACCGCCCTAGTTTCTTTGTGTTGAAAAAATTTAAAGCGCAAGAAACTTTTAAAGAAAATTTGTTAAAGGCTAACACGTGGCAAAACAGCTCTTGGTCTCCGGATGGGCGAAAATGTGGCGGTCTAATTGATATTTAATTGCGGGGAAAGCTTCAGAATTTTGGCTGACGTTAAGGGTTGGTGTCAACAAGAATTTTTCCTAATTTTCTCATTTAGCGACGTGGTCCCCCGTGGGTATCTCGTTTGAATTTCGGGAGCCGGTGAGTGGGATTTTAATGTGCTGACATTTATTCCACATGGCATTTCCCCATAGCTCTACCCCTGCGCGTTCTGCCACTTCTCAATAGTTTTCCCTCTGACGTGCAGACAAATGGTGAATTCCCGGTGCTCGGATTTCATCTGTGGCCAAAACTTTTTCCCGCCCCTTCATAACCTTCTAATGGCCATTTTACTGACCACTTAGTCCTAGTCGTTAGATCAAAAGGTTGGTTTGGAGGGGAAATCCCTATCTTACATGTAGTGTTATACCCTTTACACTTACGGTTTCCCTTAATGAAACTGATTGCTTTCACCTTTTTCTTCGCTTCCTCTTTATTTTCCAGATTTTCTTAAGACTTTCTCTAGTTCAAAACTTCTTTTCTGAAAATCTAAGCCTTTGTTCCATCCTTGGCGCTTCGAAGCGATTTTCCTCGGTGAGTTCTTCTCCCTATTTTTCTCTATGGGGGTCCACTCCGTTCATTGGACTCTTTGTTCTGACTAATCCTATTGCGGTGACTTGTTGCTGTAGCATCTTCGTTGCCATTTTCAACATCAGGTGTGACCTCATTTTCCCCTTCTTTTTCTTCTTTCTTTATCTTCTCTCTTTTAACCTTTTTTCTTCATTTTCCCCTTCTTTTTCTTCTTTCTTCTCTCTCTTTTAACCTTTTTTCTCTCTTCTCTTCTTCTCTTTTTGTTTGTATTGAATTTGTTGTTTCGATAATTTTTTGCATTAGATATGAAGAGGAAAAGTAGTGCTATGCTTTTGGAAGACAGTGGGGATTCTAGTGGTGGTGTTGAGAGTTATCTCATTTTCATGTTGCTTCTAAGTACAGCCATCTCCTTAAGTTTGAAGAGGGGATTAAAGATAGCTCTAGGGAATCTGGGAAGAGAGGGATGAGTTTGATCCAAGGAAAACTCTAGGAGGATTCCAATGGAGATAATGAGATTGCCACTACACCTAACCCATATAGAAATTTACCTTCTTTAAAGCCCAAGAGGAAGTGTAAAACATGGAGAAGTGAGCGTTGTTCTAGAGGAAAAGGTGTTGCCACTTCTTTAAGTTTCAACTCTACTCCTGATTCAACTGTCCATTCTCCTTCCTTTGACCCCTTTTTCATAGCATCCCAAGAGGACCTTGACTTTATCACAAAGAAATATCATATTCCCCCTTTCTATTAGGCTTAGGATCCCTAAGAAAAGTAAAAGACCCGACCTACCTCACTCTGGACTTCTTTTCTACATTGACTTATTCCACTTTGGGTTTAGGTTACCTCTTCAACCTTTCGTTAAAAGGTTATTGGTTGGCCTTGTTGTTCCCCTTGTTCAACTAACCCAAGGGCTGTTGTGTATACTGGAAAGAGTTGTTTGGAGAGGAGGTTACCCTTAGAGAGATAAAGGGGCTTTATCAAATTAAAAAGCTTCATTCTTTAGGATCAGTATACCTCACCATTTGGACGTCGGATAACAATCCAGTATCTCCTGTCCCTACCTTAAAGAAAGGGTTTAAACATGGGTGGTTCATCGCGGAGGACGACTGGGATTCCTCAATGGAGCACAAGGGCATAGTGGGTCGTGTTAGTACATTCTACAACTCAAGAAGTATGTGTTCTCTTTTAGCAATCCTTTTTTTTTTCTTTGCTATCTCTTTTTCTTGTAAATTAATTTAAGTTTTCTTTTACTTCATTATAGATATCATGTGGAGTAAAAAGATTGCTCAGTAAAAGAAATGAGAGATTTTATGGCTTCCGATAGGACTAAGCTTGTTAGGCTTGATAAGAAAGGTGATGTGCTGAGTAAGGAAAGATTAATCAAGTCTGGGCTTATTGAGAAACACTCTCTGTCTGATGAGCATTCCAGATCGTCAATGGGTGCTTCCGTTCTTCTTCAATTTTCTTCCCTCGTCTTTTTGTTCCATTTAGCTTCTTTCCTTTATCATTTTGTTCACTGACTAAAGGATAAACTCCTATTTTGCTGCTATTGAATCTCTTTTTGGCTCCGGCGGGCGCAAGAAGAAGACTTTAGATAAAGATGCTTTTGCTAACCTGATGTATAAATCAAAGAAGTCAATTGCTGGCCTATCTAGGAAAGGAGCTGTTCACTAATCTTCTGCTCCCATGACCAAGTATCAACGCTCACTGTTATCCAACCCGAAAGGCTCTCCCAAGACTACTCTAATTTCCACCAGAAAAAGGAGATTTCTAGAGGTGTTTTCCTTCAACCTTAATGTCGTAGAGCTTGACCCAGACTTCAATAGTATATCCCCGCATCTTAGGACGTATATTAGATTTTTGGGAGAGAACCTAACCGCTGAGGATGGTGCTGAGTTGCGTAGGTCAGGGCTTCTTGCGAGCATTACTAGGGCTATCAAAGCCTGTCAGGACATAAGTTTTCCTTCTCCTTTCCTCCTCTTTCTCTCTCTTTTTTTTTATCAAGTGCTAATCTCATTTCTTATTTCAAGCAACTTTCATGTTGTCTGAAAATTATAATCTGGCTAAGGAATCCTCTGCCGCTCTCTCTGTTCATATTGAGCTTGAGGAGCAGGTGGCTCAGTTGAGGAAGGAGCATCAGGTTGCCGATAAATGAGCCAAGGAGGCAACCTCCTTGTTGGAGTCAGAAAGGTGCCATTGAGAAGCTGAAAAGAAGAGGTTGGAGGAGAAGCTAGATTTGGAAAGGGAGGTTACTCAGGTGGTCTGAGAAGAAAGTGACCAAAAGGCTCAGGCCATCGTGAACTTTGCTATGATGGAGATTTGGAAGGCAGACCCTAAGTTTAAAGCTCTTTATCTTGAGCCGTTCGTGGTGAAAAAGGATATCATGGCTTTGATAAGGGAGGAGGAGGAAAAGGCGGCCAAGAAGGATGCTGAAAGGGATCCCCAAGACGTCACGAATCTGAGCAAAGATGTTCCCTCCAGAGCTGATCTCCATATTCTCCACGAATTGACCCTTCAAGAGGATGAAAGGGTTGACCCCATCGCCTGAATCTAATTTGCTGAAGTCTGCTCAACTACCGATGCCCCTTGTTTAGATGCTTTTTGGATTGTTTTTGTATTTTAGATGCTTGGTTCTATGGTGTGGTTTGACATTTGTTGGCTGTAGTTTATTTTAATGCTGAAATATTTGTATTTGAAAGGTAGTATTTTATTATCTTGTTGATGATGCTGGTGTTTTAACTTGTTTAAGCTTTAGGGAAATTTCTAGGGCTACCTTGCTTGGGAAATAGTATCAAAACTGTGTAAGCTCTCGTCGTAGGTTGGTGAGGCTTGCATCCTGTTGAGGCACTTGCGCTTCTCCCACTAGGTGAAAAATAACTGTGAATGGGGTGGAATTCTTAACCCATGTTATAAGTACTCGCGGGAGCTTCAACCTTTCTTATTTCACTTTAAATCATAAGTCTAGGGTGTTTACCCCGTGAACCTGACTATGAGTGTGCTGATCTACAGTAAACAACACATATTCTCGTGGAGAGGTGATGTAGGATAAGTAGAAGCATAAGTTTAAATTCTTATTTCTAGTTTAAATTCCTTTTACTAGTCTAATTAGGATTTGCTTAATATTTTTTTGTTTAATTAATATTCCTTTTCCGATTAGGAATCATAAGTCTATTAGGATTAAGATTAATCTTAGCTAATATAAATAGGCTTGTTATGCTTGTTTTTTAACAGAAGCTTTTCATCAATTATATTCAAGTATTTTCTCAATTGATATATTTTCTCCCTTGTGAGGGCCCTCATTCTTGAGTTTCAAGAACGTAAGCTAGAACGACATCTAATATCGTTTCCGCATCGCGTCAAGTGGTATCGAGCTTTTCTCTATGCCAAGCAGAGCTTTCCTGACCACCATCAACCACCCTCCGTACACAAATCCTTCCTCCACCACCTTTTATTTATATAAAAAAAAAAAAAAAAAGAAAGAAAGAGAGAAAACCTGAACCACCCTCACAGCCACCGTACGTGGCTGCCGTCACACAAAACGTTATCCTTTCCCGTCGATTTCACCAACACCAGAACCAGCAGACGTCGTCCATCAAAACTCGAGCCATCACACCACTGATCCGCCTCCTTAAGCCACCGAAAACAACCAAAACAGCCGCCAACCGTCGAGCAAACCGCCACTCAAATCGCTGCCTTCTACCGCGATTTGACAGCCACCACCACTACCAATCCGTCCACCATCATCATATCTCTCTTTCCAATCCACTCCCGCTGCCAACCGCCGGCCGCTCCACCGGAACCGAACAAAACCTCCAAACCGCGACTTCGATTTAATTTTCCGGCTAAACCACAACGATTTAAGTCCACTCACCACCATCAAATCTTCTAGATCTACCCTTCCTCTCCCGTTTTTCCGACCACCATTGCCGGCAACACCAACTTTTGCTTATTTATAGTTTCAGTCCAAAATTTCTTTTAATTCTATTATTGCCCTTTAATTTTTCTTTTCTTACAAAAACCAAAAAAAAAAAAAAATTTCACAGCAACAATAGTTTCTGGAGATAGCAATACTCAATTTAAAGATCAAATTACAAAGAGGATAGAGCGACTTGAACAGTTAACAAAACATTCAGCAGAAGCATCGCGTGAAACAATGAGAGCCCTACAGTCAATGCAAACCCATATTACGGCAATGGAAGAAATATTACTTGGCGTAAAACAAGATTTAAAAGAGCTTCGACTTGCCCAAAGAAGTAACCAGGAAACTAAGGGTGCTGAAATTGTTGATTCAGGAATTAATTTTGGTGAGCAAAGGAAGACTAATGGAGTTAAGGAAATAGGTAGCACTAGTAGAAATACAAAAGCTACTTCACCCTTTCTAAATTCAGACGACTCAGATGACGAAGAAATAGAAGATGAGCGACGAGGAATACATCAAAATGACTACCGCATCAAAATTGACCTTCCATTCTTTAATGGACAACTAGGCATTGAAGAATTCCTTGATTGGTTGTCTGATGTTGAACGATTTTTTGAAATAATGGATTTTTCAGAGTCAAAGAAGGTCAAGGTAGTAGCATATAAACTCAAAGGAGCTGCTGCAGTTTGGTGGGACAATCTCCAGAATTCTCGAGTGCTACAAGGAAAAGGAAAGGTTAAGACGTGGCATCACATGCACCACTTGCTAAGGGAACGATTTTTGCCTCTTGACTACGTACAGACCTTGTTTCGTGAGTACAACAATTGTCGTCAAGGAGCCAAAACAGTTGAAGAATATGCCCTTGAATTTCAAAGGCTTATGGAAAGAAATAATCTCCGCGAGACAGAGGCTCAGATAGTTGGTCGATTCTTGGATGGTTTACGCCAAGAAATAGAAGATCAAGTTGGGTTACAACCAGTACATACATTGCAAAACGCCATTCGATTAGCTAAAAAGGTAGAAGTGCAACTTGAAAAGCGAAAGGCTCGTAACCAAACCACCTCACGCTCATTCACTCCTGATCAACCAAGGCAGAGGTATGAAGTTAACAAAGGAAAAGCTCTTTTGGAGAACCTTGGAAAACCAACACAGAACCATAATGGACAGAATGTACGACCAAGGATCCAACAAGTAGTAGTAATCCTTATGCAGTCCCTCGAGGCGATAAATGTTTTCGTTGTTCAAAACCAGGTCATACATCAAACCAATGTCCTGAACGAAGACGCCAAACAGTTAATTTGGCAACCCATGTTAGGGAAAGTGAAGAGCATGAAGACGAACTTTATGAGGACATAGAAAAAGAAGAAGAGTGGACACATCCAGAAGAAGGCGTGTCATTAGTGATACAACGTTTGCTATATACTCCAAAGAAAGAAGAGGACGTAACGACATAACATCTTCAAGACAAGATGCACAGTGAATGAAAGAGTATGTGATCTAATTATTGATAGTGGTAGTAGTGAGAATATAGTTTCGAAGACCATGGTTGACAAGTTACAACTTAAAACTCACAAACATCCTTCTCCTTATCGCATTGGATGGATAAAAGATGTTAGAGAAACTAAAGTTACTGAACAATGCCGCATTTCTTTTTCCATTGGAAGATACAAGGATGAAGTAACTTGCGATGTTGTCGACATGAATGCTTGTCATATGCTACTTGGGAGACCTTGGCAGTTTGATCTTAATACAATACATCATGGGAAAGATAATACATACAGGTTCTACAAAGATAATTTGAAGATTATTCTTGCCCCACTGAAGTTAAGATTCAAAGGGACTTATCTTTTAGTACCAAAAGAGGCATCTGAAGCAGAATCAGTCCCCACACAAGGCTAGCTATTACTTTCAGAATTTCAAGATATTTTGCCTAAAGAACTTCCTAATACGTTGCCTCCTATGCGAAATATTCAGCACCAAATTGATCTTGTTCCTGGAGCTAGCCTACCGAACTTGCCACATTATCGTATGAGCCCAAAGGAATATGAGATCTTACAAGAGCAAGTTGCAAAATTATTCCAGAAAGGCCTAATCCGTGAAAGTATGAGTCCTTGTGCTGTGCACGCCTTGCTAACTCCAAAGAAAGACGAAAGCTGGAGAATGTGTGTTGATAGCAGAGCTATTAATAAAATCACTGTGAAATATCGATCCTCAATTACTTGGTTAGATGATATGCTTGATAGACTTGGAGGATTGAAGATGTTTTCAAAGATAGATTTAAAGAGTGGTTATCATCAGATTCGTATCCGCCCTGGAGATGAATGGAAGATGACTTTTAAAACTCACGCGGGTTTATATGAATGGTTAGTTATGCCTTTTGGCCTATCTAATGCGCCAAGTACCTTCATAAGGTTGATGAATCAAGTATTACAGCCTTTCATAGGCAAATTTGTTGTTTACTTTGATGATATTTTGATTTATAGCCGTAACGAAGAAGAACATTTACGACATCTGCGGGAAGTCTTCACAGCCTTGCAAGAGAATAACCTATACGTCAACTTTAAAAAGTACGGTTTTCTAACGAGATAATCTGATATTCCTAGGTTATGTTGTGAGTCTTTGAAGGAATCAAAGTAGATAAAGAGAAAGTGAAGGCTATACGAGAATGGCCGACACCTTCAAATATCGAGAAGTACGAAGCTTTCATGGGCTTGCTACATTCTATAGACGTTTCGTTAAAGATTTCAAATCTTATTCTTTGCCTCTCTCACCGATTGTCTAAAGCAAAGGTAGCTAGTTTGGACAGATAAGGCGAGAACAAAATTTCTTAAAGTTAAAAGAAAGTTTAACTATCGTACCGATCCTTGCACTCCCGCATTTTAGCAAGTTATTTGAAGTTGATTGTGATGCTTACGGAATTGGAATTGGAGGCGTCCTATCTCGAAGGACGCCCTATAGCATTTTTCAATTTGGAAGCTTAGTGAGGCTGGACAAAAGTGGTATACTTATGAACAAGAATTATATGCTGTTGTTTGTACTTTACAACAGTGGGAGCCTTATTTAATTCAAAAGAAATTTGTTCTAAATAGTGATCATGAAGCACTCAAATTCCTCAATAATTCTTCGAAGCCAAATCGTATGCATGCTCGGTGGATTGCCTACATTCAAAGGTTTACCTTCTCTCTTAAGCATAAGTCTGGGTAATTAAATAAAGTTGCTGATGCTTTGAGTCGCCGAGGAGTTTTCCTTACCTCGGTAAAAAATGAGATTATTGGCTTTGAATACCTAAAGGATCTTTATACAGAAGATGAAGATTTCAAAGAGGAGTGGAAGAACTGCGTCTCAGGAGTTTCAAGCAAGTATCAGATATGTGATGAATTCCTATTCTTCAGAGATCGTTTATGCATTTCCCAAGGGTCTTTAAGGGAGCATATAATTCGAGAGCTACATAGCGGAGGATTAGGAGGACATATGGGTCGAGATAAAAGTATTGCACTAGTAGAGGCACGATACTACTGGCCACATCTTAAAAGAGCTGTTGAGAAGTTCATTAAACATTGTTACACGTGCCGCATGAAACCTAAAGGCCATGCGTAGAATACGGGTTTATATACACCTCTCCCCATTCCTGAAGCTCATTGGGAAGATTTATCTATGGATTTCATATTGGGACTTCCACGAACTCAACGAGGAACAGATTCTATATTTGTGGTTGTTGATCGATTTTCTAAAATGGCGCACTTCATTCCATGCAAGAAGACTTTGATGCAAGGAATATTGCCCAGCTGTTCTTCCGAGAGGTTGTTCGCTTACATGGGTTACCTAAGACTAATGTCTCTGATCGAGATAGTAAATTCTTAAGCTATTTTTGGAAGACCTTATGGAGGAGATTAGCTACGTCCTTGCAGTATAGTAGTACTTGTCATCCACAGACAGATGGGTAAACTGAAGTTGTTAATCGCACATTAAGCAATATTCTGCGAAGTTTGATTCAAGAAAATCCTCGCCAGTGGGATTATGTTTTACCTTAAGCAGAGTTCGCATATAATAATGTGCCCAATCGATCAAGTGGAAAGTCACCTTTCGAGATTGTCTACATTCGACCTCCCTTACATTCCTTAGATTTGGTTCCTTTGCCTAAACTACCATAGATGAGCATCATTGCTGATCATCTGATAGACAAAGTAATCAATGTTCATGAAGAAGTCAAGAAGAAGTTAGAAGAATCTGCTACTAAATACAAGATAGACACGGACAAGCGTAGGCGCTTCAAATCCTTTGCTGTAGGAGATCAAGTGATGGTTTATCTACGAAAGGAGAGATTTCCTGTTGGAGAATACAACAAGCTCAAGCAAAAGAAGATTAGACCATTTTGCATCCTGCAGAAAATCAATGACAATGCCTATGTCGTAGACCTACCAGCCAGCTATAATATTTCCAAAACATTCAATATTCAAGACTTGTTCGAGTATCATGGACCTGCACCATTGCCATATGTTTGAGCCAACTCGAGGACGAGTTTTTCTAAGGGGAGGAGACTGATGTAGGATAAGTAGAAGCATAAGTTTAAATTCCTATTTCTAGTTTAATTCCTTTTACTAGTTTAATTAGGATTAGTTTAATATTTTCTTGTTTAATTAATATTCCTTTTCTGATTAGGAATCATAAGTCTATTAAGATTAGGATTAATTTTAGCTAATATAAATAGGCTTGTTATGCTTGTTTCTTAACAACAAGCTTCATCAATAATATTCAAGTATTTTCTCAATTGAGATATTTTCTCCTTTGTGAGAGCCCTCCTTCTTGAGTTTCAAGAACGTACGCTAGAACGACATCTAGTATCGCTTCCGCACTGCGTTAAGAGGAGCTCTTAATCCATGCGCTCATGGTGAGCATTCTAGTACTGATTCATAAAGTGGAGCTTAGATTCCTTAGGCGATAACTCATATAACGATAACTTACACAACCATTCAAATAAGATGATAAATCAGTGTTAAAAATAAGTGGCGAAATAAACTTTACGACGAAATAAACTTTCCAAGGAATGCCTTATGGGCATCACCAGGGTTGAGCTCTCCAGGGGTTCTTTCAACCCTATCATTATATATGGAAGTCATTCCTTTACTTAGGGTGTAGTCTTGTCAAAGTTTATTGCCTTGCTATCATTTTCTCGGTTAACCCGCTTAGAGGTTAACTCCTTTATGCATTTCTTGTTAACTAAAGTAAAGGTTGCTTACATTTTTCTTTTAACCGAGATGGCTTATGGTTAATATGAGATGGAATGTGTGTGGGCGATTCAGTTTAGAAAAATTTTCTTTAACATTTTGGGAATGTACCTTTAGTTCGCTTGTTGGCACGTTGGCGACTTGATTTCACCCTTAAGTCTTTGTGACTTGTACTCTCACCTTAAAATTGCGGTGCTTTCAGATTTCTTATCTGAAATGTAGCAACTTTCATTACTCTCTCTTTTGTTGATTGGCTCTGGATGATTATACTTCGATGCTTTGTCCCGAAGCTTATCTCCTTGATTAGGTCAGTATTCCGGGAGCTCTTTTCGTTTCAGCCGCTTGATGACTTCAATCTTTTGACAATCAGATTGACTTAAAATATGGTGAGTCGTTACTGGAGATTATTTGGCAATAAGTAATCATGAGACAATGAAGAAATCATCGAGTTAGAGAGCTAAACTCTTTCAATCAAGCAAAATTATAGATCATTCATCCGTATTATAATGAAATTGAAAGAGGTTGCATTCATCGATGAAAAATAAGCATGCATTCATAGATAACTTTTCTCTAGGTAACGAGAGCTCACATCATTATATGATATGGCAGAAGTTAACTTGAGAGAGGCAAACCAGACCTCTTGGTTTGCCATAAACACTCTAGGAATTGAAAAGAACAACTGACCATCGTAAAGGACCAATGTGGTACCCATAAGGTCTACATACCATGTTACGAACACACATTTAAAGAAAATAAAAGATAAAGGAGAGTAAAAATCAATCTACTGATAATATTTCTTTAGCATAGCTGCGTTCCACGAGTGCTTGACTATGGTTCCATCCATGTACGACAACCTATAGGCACCTAAACCAAACGGCTTATCCACCTAGTAAGGACCTTCCCAGTTAGCCCCTAGTACTCCATCTAAGACTACCTTAGTGTTTAGGGTTATTCTCCTAAGCACCATATCCCCCTTCTTAAAAGATCGTTGGTAAACCCTCTTGTTGAACAAACTTGAGATGCAGTGCTGGTACATTGCCATTTTAAATTCTGCTCTCGCTCTTTTCTCTTTGGATAAGCCTAAGTCTGCGGCAATGATGGAGATATTCTCTTCTTCGCCGAAATGGGCTGCTCTATGAGAGGGAATCTCAATCTCTACAGGTATAACTGCATCAACCCCGAAGGCGATGGTAAGGAGTGCCTCTCTTGTGGAGATATTTTGAGTAGCTTGGTAAGCACATAGGATGCCTAGTAGCTCATCTACCCAAGCCCCCTTTTTTTCTTTAAGCTTCTTCTTCAAAATCCCTTTAATGATCATGTTGATGGCTTCGACTTAACCATTGGATTAGGGGTCAGCTGGAGAGGCAAATCTATTAGCTATCCCCAAACCCAAACAAAACTCCCAAAATTTTGGTTGTCGAACTGCTTCCCATTGTCACTAACTATGGCAATAAGAATGCCAAACCTGTAAATTATGGACCTCCATATGAATTCGGTAGTTTTTCTCTCGGTAATGGTGGACGTAGGGTGCTCACTGTTAGATTTAATGTATATATATCCTACAATAGTTCGATCATTAGATATTGGATTTAATTTTCAATCCATGTAACTTAAAAAAATCATGAGCTAAACACAAATAAAAATACCCTTCCTTTGAAATCTCTATAGCTAAGTTTTGGCCCCTCTTTCAGATCCATAACATAACTGTAGCTGTAAATCTTTCTCTTATCTTCTTTTATTTGCTATTTCTTTCTTTCTTTTTCATTCATATAATTAAATTTTCTCAAGTGTGCACTTTCACATTTTATAGAATTTGTAAGAGTATATGAATGTATCTCTATTATAAAAGCAAATTTATTTCTCCTTTTATCGGATTAATTTTCTTTTCTGTTCTTTTCTTCGATAATCTTGATTATACGAGAAAAATTATTGATAAAATCGCATTCTTCAAGAATGACCCCTAACATGAACTCATCACTTCTTCATTTTTCTTTTCTTTGGTTTATTCACTTATTCTTACTCAAAGAAGAGAGCTCATTTTTAGTTTTGTTGGTCATATAATGATTTTTTTGTACGTTCATTCAAATTTTCACTTCAAATAATCATTAAGCTTCCATTTTTTTTTCAAATTATATTTCGTTTTCAATTTGATGAACAAAAGTTAATACACATAAGGTTTATTCATGTTTAAAAGTTTCATGTATTTTATTATAACATGGTTAAATGATGAGAATATATAAATTTAGATCTATGGTTAGAACATAATCTCCAAGAAAAATTTAGATTATCGATGAATGAATGAAAATTCTATTTCTCACCTCTTCTTATTTAATTAATGATGATTTTTGCTTCCTAATCACTTAAAAAGTGTATCTATATGTCTATTTGTAGCATATGTGTCAGTCTTCTCTCTCTCTCTCTCAATGGTTAATAAGAGTTTCAGTTTTATATATACGATTCATGCATGAACAAATTATTTGACTTCATTTCGCTCTTTTTCTCTCTACTTAGCTAGTCCATTTTTGGACTATACCAAGTTTTTGTTCTCAGAAAACAAAGAAATTGATCATTTGATCATGGATTCTCAATGGCTCAATCAGGAAGCAACAACCAAAATGAACGGCTATGATCAGAACAATAATGATAGAAACACAATTGATCTGACCTTGAAGTTAGGGTTACCTAATAGTTATAACGAAAATCAGCATCTTAATTCTCATGAGGTAATTCTTTGTCCTATAAATTCCTTAATTATGTGTCTAGATAATGTGATATATAATTAAATTGACTTTAAAAATGTAAATTTGAACATAATCTTCAGGAATGATATACAATTTAGTATTAGTCTTCATTTTTTTTTAATTATGATTTCTTGATTAAATCAATCAAAAAACTAATACAGAAATAATATTTTTCTTTTGCAATTTTGTTAAGAAATGAAGATTAATTAATGATTGATCAATCCATATGTAAAAAAGAAGCTTCACTTCTTGTACATGATAATATTTATCTCTTAGCAGATTGCAGAATCTAATTAGAATGATCGCATTATTTATTTAATTTTTGCTAAGTAATAATCATCAAATCTGTTTAGATCCATTATTTTGGTAATCTTCTTGTAAAATCTTAATTAAACGTGAAACTGATGGCATACTGGCATGTATAGAATTGTCATCTTTGTTGGTTTTTTCTGCCTTTTTTATTTTCATTTTTTGGCTGCATAATTGGTATTGACAGATTAGATTGACTGCGCTCCATATTGATCAAGTGATTAATGACTTCTTAAGCAACTATTTTTTTCCTCACTTTTTTTTTTTTTGGGTCATCATTTTCATCTTTATATATAGTTAAAATAGTAGGGTAAATTTCAATCTGTTGCCATCATTTATTGATAAATTTTGGCGCATCCCTACCAGGCCGCTACTTACTACAAAAAATTTGGGGGTTGCATTGATGTTTGTCAAATGATGGGGGCGGATTAAAAATAAATGCTTAAACAGTATTTTTGACCAAGGGCGGAGCTTCTACAGGATCTGGGTTAATTATATTTGAAATTATTTCTTGCCCAAATTTGTAATCTCTTCCTAGATTTTGGCAGCTCTTACTTTACAATTTTGATAATTTGCCCTGTAGCTTTATATCCCTGGACTTGTAGACTGCCCAGACTTTGGTCTCTCAACCTTTATCAATTTTACATTTAGTTTCCCAGTTCTAGCTTCGTTCCTTATGTATATAAAGTATCATTACCTAAAATAAAATACTAAGTATCAACTCTTGTTTGAAGAGTTATATCCTACAATTTTTTTTTCTAACTTTAATTATCTCACTTTATGAATTGTGATATTGAGTCAAATAAATGAGATAGAAAAAATTCACGCCTTGTTTTAGATCATAATTTTAAATTACAATAATTGGAACCAAAAAATAGTTATTGTGAATCATTTTTAATTACAATAACTTGAACCAAATAGTAGTTCTATTAATACTATAAACACGGGAGAAGTCTAAGATTTTGGTTCAATGCAAGTTATAATAGAGAAATTATAAACTGGAGCAGGTTATAACAAATATAAAAGAGAGGAGGCTAGCAGCAGGTTGGTCATAATGAAAAACTATATACATCGTTTGCCTATAACAATGGTATGTAAAATTAAAGTGGCCAAATCTCTCTACAACCACGTAATTTTTTTTAAAAGATATTTATGGATATTTTCTTTGATTTATTATTATACTTTTTAAAAGTAAAATGAAAGAATAAAATCTGAATAATTTTGTATATTTCCTTTGATTTATTATTATACTTTTTAAAATTAAAAAGAAAAGAATAAAATCTGAATAATATTTATGCATATTTCCTTTGATTTATTATTATAGTTTTTAAAATTAAAAATAAAAGAATAAAATCTGAATATATATGCATATTTCCTTTGATTTATTATTATTTTTTAAAATTAAAGAGAAAAGAATAAAGTCAGAATATTTATGCAAATTTCTTTTAATTTATTACTATTAATTTTTAAATAAAAAATAAATCCAAGTTACGTGAACAATAAAAAAAAAAAGTTCCCCCGAATTGAATTAGATTCGTCGAAGCCCCACTTAATTGAACTTCCTGGGTCCGCCATTAATACAGTGTAAGGCCAATTTATAAAATTAAGAGTAATGGTAGAAACAAAAATTATTGTTTAATTTATTTTATAAAAATTAATAAAAAATACACTTAACGCTAGAACAACATACTTATATGATATGAAGAATGTTAACCCACCAAAAAAATATTCCTCAAAATATCTTGTCTTTATGTAAAATCTTAATTTTCCCAAAAAAAATTAAGAAATCCAAAAACGACGACATAATGTCCCCTTAATTTCTTGACAAATGACGCGTCATCTATAGAGTTGAATTCCGAATGATTTTAATAAAAGTAAGAGATTGTTTTTTTTTTATTAGGCGAAGCGGCGGCCTTGGCTGCCGCATAAGGAAAGAAGAAATGGCAGCCATAGCAGCCGCATGTTAAAAAAAAAGAATTTAGGGTATTGAATTTTTTGCGTTGGTTTAGGATTTGATTCGGATCAACCCAAACCAGTCCAGCCATGACCAAGTCAATGGTTGACCGGTCAACAATTGATTTTTGTCCAAACTTTGACCCAAAATTTTTAATTTTTTTGGGTAATTTTGGTACAAATTTAAATTCAAATATTAGTACATTTATATATATTTTGAGATAAATTAGTTGAAGCAACATGTCATCAAAGTGACCTCTCTTGTGAAAATTAATTTGTTTTGGAATATAAAGGATTGTATGTGCATCTGTGGTGATAAACTCGTGATGATTATTCGGTTTTACCTGTGAACAATAAATTGGCCCAAAGGAAGATTTATTGTTTGACATGTTCATATTATCAGTGTTTGATTACTACACCAAGATATCACTTACAAGTTAATATTTTGTCCAAAGGTGAAATATTAATTTAGTGTCCAATGTCTTGAGATAGGGTTTACAATTATTTGAATTTAATTATATTTTAAGACTTATATGAGCTCGTTTCTTTTGTATGTTGTTCTCTGTTCAGTTAAGACTCTTGCCAACATTAATTCTATTCGTATGCTAAATGGCTCTAATTTAAAGTCATGCAAGAGAACCTATTAATAGTTCTCGCAGTCATAGATCTCGACCTTGCGTTAAAAGTTGATTCTCCTTCACCTCTTATAGATGAGAGTACTTCTGATGACAAGAAGGATTTCGAAAGTGGGAGAAATCAAATTGTATGTGTATGATGATTGTGAAGAAGGCCATTCTGGAAACATTCAGGGGTTATATGTCTGAAAAGATAACTATGGCTAAGGAGTTTCTTGCGGACATTGCAAAGAGGTTTGTTAAGAACGAAAAGGTTTGAAATAGTTACGCTTGTTGACAAGTCTAATTTCAATGAAGTATACGAGCAAGGACAAGGGCAAGAAAAGAAAGAAGGATAAGGAAGTTACAAATATAGCACCTCAAAAGAAGCAACAAAAGAAACCGGGTGATCTGGAAAGCATTAGTTGTTTCTTCTATGGAGTTGAAAGGCATGGTTTGGTTTGTTCTAAGGTTAATTTAACTTTGGTACCTAAACACACGTGGTGGATAGATTCTGGTGCAACAACTCACATCAATGTGTCTATGCAAGGTTACCTGAATTGCCATAAGGATTGGATTTTATTTGGATCTTAATGAAACAAACTAATGTTTCGTCTTTTAGATTGAATTTGATTTCTATTTCCATTTTTGACAAATTTAGTTTTTCTTGTTTATTTGGGAATAGAAAATTTAGTTTGTTTCACGATTCAAAATTAGTTGGTTCGGTTCTTTATCGATTATGATAATCTTTATTTGCTTGATACAATTGCTTTATTTAATGAATCATCGCAATTCAAGACACGATGTATAAAGAGAAAGTCAACTCGCCGAGAATTCGGTAGCATTATGGCATAAGAAATTAGGTCATTTCTCCGTAAGGAGAAGACTAGTGTTAGACAAAATTCTCGACCCCGTAGATTTTTCTGATTTTGATGTTTTTGTTGATCGTATAAAAAGAAAAAAACCAATAAAAAGATATTTGAAGCCAATAGGACTTTAGATGTCTTAAAAATTATACATACCGATATTTGTGGGCTATTCCTACGGTTGCTTGGAATGATCAATAATATTTTATGACGCTCATATACGATTTTTCTAGATATGGCTACATATATCTCCTCTATGAAAAGACACAGTCCTTGGACATGTTAAAAAATTTTAAGGCTGAAGTTAAGAATTAACTTAGCAAATGAGTCAAATGCGTCAGATCTGACCGTGGTGGTGAGTAATATGATAGATATGATGGTTCAAGTGAACAACTTCCAAGACTATTTACTAAGTTCCTAGAGGAATGCGGCATCGTCCCACAATACACTATGCCGAGTTTGCCCAATATGAATGTTGTTGCTGAAAGACGAAACATGATGCTTAAATTATATTTCTCCAAGAATATGAGGTGGACATTGGAGATATGGAAGATGAACCAGTCAATTTCCGTCAAGCCATGGAAAGTTCTAACTCTCAAAAGTGGATTGATGCCATGAATGGAAAAACAAAGTCCATGAAAGACAATGGCATATGGGATCTTATCCCATTGCCAAACCTATTGGTTGCAAATCGATATTTAAGACCAAGAACGATTCGAAAGGCATTGTAGAGAGATACAATGAGCGTCTTGTCACAAAAGGCTTTACATAGAAAGAAGGCACTGACTATAAAGAGACTCTCTCTTCGATTTCTTCAAAAGACTCTTTCAGGATTATAATGGCATTGGTGGCGTATTTTAATCTTGAGTTACATCAGATAGATGTGAAGACAGCATTTCTCAATGGTAACATTAATGAGACAATCTATATGGTGCAGACGAGAAAATTTTGTATCTCTGGAGACCTAAGGACTATGGTTTGTAAACTTAAGAAACCATCTACGTGCTCAAGCAAGCATCTCAACAATGGTATTTCAAGTTTCATCAAGTGATCAACTCGTTCGATTTTGAGATGAATTTGGTTGATGATTCTATATACCATAAGTTTGATGGGAGCAAGTATATTTTTCTGGTTTTATATGTCGATGACATTTTGCTTGCCGGCAACGATATAGGCTTATTGCACGAAACCAAGAGATTTCCAACTAAGAATTTTGAGATGAAAGATCTTGGTGACGCCTATTTTGTATTACGCATACAAATACACCGGAATCATTCCTAGGATATTCTTGGATTATCACAAAAGAGATATATCGAAAAGGTTCTAAAGAGATATGGCATACGGGATTGTAAATGTTCTGTAAAATTTATTTAACTCACAAGCGCGCGAATCTATTGTAGTATAGATTAATTGTGGCGAATGTCAATCCAACGAGGAGGTGGATTTCAATTGTGTAGAGTTATTATTACCAGTTCTTTTTTTGTATATTTTTTTTAACTAGGCTTTTGGTGAAGGCTTTAGTATATTTTATCCTATAATTTGAATTCAAATGGTGAGAATAAATTGGAGATTAAAAATACAATGAAGTGCTTGAGTCTTAGGATTCACACTTAGGGATGGCAAAATATTTCGGACCCGACCCGAACCCAGACAAACTCGGGTAATTCAGTCTGAGTTCAACCCACACCGGATACGAATAACGTCCAGCATCCAGCACCAATTTCATAAACTTGGATATTCTCGGGTTTAAATCTAGGATTCGATAAACACAGATATCCGGAACCTGGACCTGGATATATTCATTCTTAATATTATATTTTAAATTTTTTTTAATATAAAATAGAAAGGAAAAAAATTTAAAAAAAAAGAAATAAAGAAGAAACCCTAGTTTACAGTTTTCTAACTTCTCTTCTCAACACAGCCGCCAACCATTTTCCTCTTCTCTTGATTAATTCAACACAGCTGCCTACCACTGCCTATTTTCCTCTTCTCTTAATCAATTCAACAGTCAACATAGCTGCCAACCATTGCACAAAAAATTCTAAGATTTAAAACCTAAGGAATTTAAAAAGAGCAATAAACTAAATGCAATAAAAGTAAAGCTACGTCACATGCGAAGATATACTCAATGACAAAGGGGTAGTTGAATTCTAAACTCACTTAATGGTTTTGACTCTTTTTCACTTAAGGCTATATTGCTACGGTACCTACCGCATCAACGGCGAGAATCCTCATGCGTCTTCATCTATCGCTTTGTTGGACATCTTATATCTAAAAGTAACCTAACAATGACCAGGTTCTAAGCTAACATCTAGATATAGCATTACTCGTTCTAGGTTCCCTTAACCCTATAAGGTGACTACTCATGTCTAGTTCATCACAAATTCTAGATTAGGCATGTCCCTATTCAAATCAAGTTAAACCCAACTTGGGAAACCCACTCTAGAATCATGTACTCCTCACTAGATCCACTTGGTCAAACCTATTTTAGGCTCTTTCCTAGCTTGTATCTATTAAAAAGGTGGTCAATCGAAATAAAGAATTACAACACATGTAACCAAGGCAAAATGCTACAGCATACACTCAGCAACACAATATATGAGTCAAATAACCATTAAGTTCATTTAAAATCCAACTACTTAAAAGTTTAGCTCATGATAAGCTTTAAAACAGTAAAAGCACAAGTGTTTGTCATTAAATACATTATCAAGGAGAATTAAAACAAATAAATAAAAAGATAGAGTTTAGATACAACAAGGATTAAGTGTCACTCTTCAATCTTGATGTGCACTCTCTCCTTCTTGATTGCTTCTCTCTTATAGATATGAAATTTTTCTTGAGTTTTGTGAGTCACGGCTGAGAATGATGATGGATGATGGTGTGGTAAGGTGGCTGCTCTTGGTTGATGATAATGAATGAATGATGTGTGTTGGATGATGTTGAATTACCCATCGTTTCCTTAAAATAAGCCTTTTTGTCTTAGAATTTTGGTAACCTTAAAAGAAATGAAGGACATGTGTCACCATAAGAGAACATAGGACCACATGATAATTTGTCCTGCCAGCCACTATTTGTCTGCTGCTGATAGTGGCAGTGATAGCTACATAAATTTCATCTATCATTGCGACATGTGACAATGGGAGCTTCTTCTTGTCTCTCTTATTGCTCTCAGATTGTTGCAGCAACTTCTCCAGCATTCTTCCTGAATTTTACTTGATATTCTCTCACATACAGGCTGATCTTTTGGTATCTTTCTGTAGGTCTGCTACTGTTTTGTCTGAGCCCGACAGTGACAGCAGTCTAATCAGCAGCAGATTCTGTTGGATGGCACATGAGCTATCTTTATCTATCTTAACTCTTGGATTGCTACAGCAGTGTCCACAACATTTCCTCTGATTCGATCTTGTACATTAAACAAGTCTTTTGTCGTGTTCTGCAATCCCGCTGCTGTAGCATGCAATCCTTCTTCTGCAGCATCCTTTATCAACTATGAGCATTTAGGGTTACGTACCATTATGCATAAAATAAGGGCATGAGATGGTCTTTACACATCATTTTACTATAACTAAGATTAAATACTTGGATATGCTAAATGTAATAAAAAAATAATAAAACTCAATCATTTACTCTCTAAGTAATGTAAGTTTTGGGTCTAAATATAGTATGATAACTCTTATTTCATAGAGTTATGAGACCGCCAAAATTAAACCATTACTTGTCGGATAGTAATGATAACAACACAAACTCATCAAACACACATACATGCAATAGATACTTAACTCTATCATCTAGCTTGTTCTCATTTATCAACCCTCGATTTCATCCTTAAACATGCAGAGTTACCAATAACCGTTCTAATTCTAGACTCGGGTCTCATTCTATCCAGTGTGTGTGTGCCACTTTGATCAAATCCAGAGTTGTGCAGCATGACTCATGCATCAAATACATCTCAAGATAAAACAATAAAAATATTTTCATTGATAAGGGGGGTAGGAGTCATTAAGAACTTTGAACTGTGCTATAGCATTTTTATGGATTCATTGAATTTAAAAGTTTTTTTTTTAAGTCAGTACCCTTTAGTGTAACAACAACTTTTCATGTGAATGCCTATTAGGGGTAGTGATGACACCTAATTACTTTATTGCTGCACAAACCAGGGCTTCTGCAGCAATAACATCTTAAATGCCTTTAGCAATAGCCTTATCTTAAGTTACCTTTGGCTCAAAGCTGAACATGGGGTACATGCACAACCTCGGTTACTCAGCTTCCTAGACAGAAGGCTTGATCTATTTTTGTTTCTCACATTAGTTACTGCAGCAATGCTCATAACTTTGGCTGCCTTTTGTCTCAAGTCTGCATATGGGGTACATACACAGTCCTGGTTACTCAACAACGAAGCCCTTGGAGTAATTTATTCTAATTCCAGCACAATTCACTAAAATTTTTGAAAAATTTTCCTACTTTCACCCCCCCTAAACTTGAGCTATTCTTAAGATTAAAAATTAATTTCTAAATTGCTCATCATGGTCTTGTTACAGCATACTCATATCACTTAACCAAAGTCTAAGTGTTAAGATAGAATTTCAACCCTTATCCACAATTTGTCTCTATTTAAAGGTAACTTTTCCTATATTTCATCACTCAAGTCATCTTCATCGGGTTTCTTAATTCAAGAACAAAGACTAGATAGATAGATAGAGCTACACACTTAATCACACACATTCAAGCAAATATACATAAAACTAAAAAAAAAAATTTCATTCACATTCAACACATTCTCACAAACTGAAATTAAATTTCAACATATTTCACACATTCATTCATTAAAACATATTATAGCATAACATAACACAACTCCCCCTAAACTTGAGAGGTGTTGTGCCTTCACATGCACACAAAAACACTTAGAACATACATGTATACATATTAAACTAAAGACATGAATTTAAGAACATGAAAATAAAAACAAAGAACAAAAAGAAATGAAATTTCAGCAATAGTAATGATAAACTTGGCGGGCGGGGGATACTCCCCTATTGGCACATCTTTGCAACATATGTTGAGCAGGTTCACTTTTTCTTTGTTCCACTTCTTAAGAACATGAAAATAAAAACAAAGAACAAAAAGAAATGAAATTTCAGCAATAGTAATGATAAACTTGGCGGGCGGGGGATACTCCCCTATTGGCACAATCTTTCGCAACATATGTTGAGCAGTTTCACTTTTTCTTTGTTCCACTTCTCAAGCCTCGCTTTGGTGAAACTAAATCTGCAGCGCAGCTTGACTTTTTCTTAGTTTTCTTGGTTAGTCTGGCTCTTGGGGTTGCAGCAGCTTCTTGACTTTTGGGCTGATTAGTCTTTGCTTTCTTGGGCTCTGGTTCTTCCAATGACAGCGATGTGCAACATCTTCAGAGAGTTGTGCCCCTTTTCACTTGGTGTATTTTTGGGAGACTTAGCAAGAGACAGGGAAGGAATTGTTGTTGCAGCCTCTTCAGCAGTGACACTATCAATGAGTTCCTGTAGGCTTTCCTTTTTTTCTTCTATTTTTGCTGTTCTATTTATTGCTTTAGTAATTGTTGCTTTAGCATCTTCTTTCTCTTCTGTTGATGAGTCTTCATTACTTAGCATTATTTTCTTTCCCTTGTCCTTGGGAGTTGTAACTGGTGGTTCATCTTGTCTCTCCTTCACTCTTTTTATCTGCACTTTCTTTCTCTTCAGATTTTGTTTCCTCTTCTTTTTCTGAGGCTTCTTCTTCACTCTCTTCTGCTTTCTCTCCTCTTGGCTCTTTTACTGAAGCAATCCCGGCTGCTTCCTTAAAATCAAATAACTAGAGGAGGGATTCAGGGGAAATCTTTGTGCTTTTTCTTCATGAATACTGCAAATTGATGCTTGTGAGACTCCAGATGCAATAAGTAGGTCAAGAATCTGTGATTTTCTTCTTTTTGTGCCTCAACACAAGCGTTGATGCTTCTCCTGTCCTGTTTTAGCTGCAGCAGGATGTTCAAGGGTTGCTGCAGCTACAGATTCTCTAGCAATTCTTTCTACTGTCTTAGTAGTGAAAGCTCCTTCATTCTTGATTCTCTTATCTCGTGATGATACTTTCACATTAGAGAACTCACCGATTCCTTACCCAGATATTTTTCTAATCTTGCTACAGCATGTTGGAATAAAACTCCTTAACGATCGGTACGACTGGGTCTTGCGGGTGAGTACAAAACTTGACGCTTCCAAGTCTTCTTTGCAACATTGAAAATGTTGTTGATGACTCCGGTTGGTTTCTCGGGAAAATGGAAGCCTTTCTCCTCTAAGATCTTCTTAGACTCGATGAAATCATCAAACCTTTCCTCCGCCTTATAGTGATAAAAACGCTCAGGATTTTTCACTCTTCGCGCCTTTGCTTTGATTTTCGACATTGCTGGAGCAGTGGAATGGGTTTGGTGTGTTTGGGTAAAAGTGAAATTTAAAAATAAGAAAAAGAAAAGTTGCAGCGATAGAGTAAAAAAAAGGTTGGTAAAGTTTGAGGCGGTGAAGGCTTTAATTTATAGTGAGAGAGAAATGCAAGAGGGTAAAACCTTAAAGATTTTATCCCATTTTTAAAATTCAAATGCTGCTTGCACAGCTATTATTACCGTGTCAGTCAGCAAAGGTGAATATTTTGAAATTTTAACTGCCATTTGAAATTTTGATTGACACACTTCTATAACATCAGAAAACCTGTTGAAAAATGACAATTGTATCCCAATTGCTTCAAAGACCATTTTTATCCCAATGCTGCAGCATGAACACTGTCACATTTTTTTTTGCCAACCAAATTTTGTTTTTCACATCTTTTGCTCCCAACTTCTAAACAAGATAAGAAAACACATAAATTAAATACAATATTTAAATTTCAAATTTAAAACAAAATAAAAGAACAGAATAAATAACAACAAAAAAAATTAAAATTAAACAAGCAAACTACTTTTAAAAAAAATTAAAGCAAACTTCCCTCATTGGGTTAGCTCCCAACTCAGTGCTTGGTTTTCAGTCCTTCAGCCTGACCTTTCCTTTTTGCTTAGGTTGGATCCTTCAAAAACAAATCCTCTTTTGGATTGTTCACTGCAACTCCCATGTAATGCGTGACTCTTTGCCCATTAACTTTGAATTCTTGGCCTGTCCTTTCATTTTGGAGATTAATGACCCATAAGGATAAACTCGATAAGTTTGAAAGGCCTAACCATCTAGACTTTAACTTTCCTGAAAAAAGCTTTAGTCTAGAGTTGTAAAGCAAAACTTAATGGCCCGGAATGAGCTCCCTTTGTTGGATTTGTTTGTCATGCCATTGTTTGGTTTTCCCCTTGTAAATTCTTGCATTTTCATAAGAGATTAGCTTGAACTCTTCCAACTCACAAAGTCAGTAATGATCTCTTGCATCTGTGCAAGCATTCATGTCCATGTTCAATTGCTTTACTACCCAATATGCCTTGTGCTCCAGCTCTAGAGGCAAATGGCAAGCCTTGCCATAAACAATTCTACATAGAGACATGCCAAGTGGTGTCTTGTAGGCTGTTCGATAGACCCATAAAGAGTCATCTAATCCAGTGGACCAGTCTCTTCTATTAGGATTCACAACTTTTTTCAAAATCCTTTTTATTTCCCTGTTGGACAATTCTACCTGACCACTAGTTTGTGGATGATATCCCGTAGCAACCTTATGCTTGATTCCATATTTAGCCAATGTTGCAGCAAACAACCTATTCTGAGAAATGGGTTCCTTCCTCACGATGATAGCTCTAAGTGTGCCAAATCTTGAGAAAATATTCTTTTGTAGGAACTTTACCACATGACCTTGGCATCATTTGTTAGCAATGCTGTAGTCTCAACTCATTTTGACAAGGATGGTGGGAATGGTCCCATGAAATCTATAACCCATACATCAAAAAGTTCAACTTCTAATATGTTGGTCAACGGCATTTCATGCTTTTGAGAGATGTTCCCTGTTCTTTGGCATTTATCACAACGTTTAACAAACTCATAAGCATCCCTTAAAATTGAAGGCCAATCATACCCGGATTGGAGAACTTTTGCTACTGTTCTGTGTCCTCTAAAGTGTCCACCATATGCTGCAGCATAACAAGACTGCAGTATGCTTGGAATCTTTTCATTTGGAACACATCTTCTAATCACATAATCTGAACACATCTTGTACAAGTAAGGCTCATCCCATTGATAGCTTCTCACATCATGGAGAAACCTCTTCTTTTACTGGTAGTTTAGGACAGGTGGTAATAATCCACTCACCAAATAATTAGCAAAGTCTGCATACCAGGGAAATCTATATTCTTTGTAGCATTAGTGCTTCTTTGTAGCAACAACAATTTGCTCATCCGGAAATGTTTCGTAATATCTTGCTTAGCCGAGTGCTTGCATATGCTTCTAGCCTTAAAAGGTGGTCCGCAACCTAATTCTCGGTTCCTTTTCTATCTTTCATTTCCAAATCAAATTCTTGTAACAAAAGAATCAACCTAATCAACCTCGGCTTGGCATCCTTCTTGGCAATCAAATATTTTATGGTTGAGTGATCTGTGTAAACAATCACTTTGGTTCAAACCAAGTAGACTCTGAACTTGTCAAATGCAAAAACTACGCCAAAGAACTCCTTCTCAAAGTCTTTGGTGTAGTTGAGTTGTGCATCACTAGGGTCTTGCTTGTATAATAGATGGAGTGAAAAATCTTGCCTTTCCTCTCCGCCCTAGAACTACTCATGAGAATGATAACAAAGGCCTTCAAACAATCATGATCGAAATGAAAGTGGTCTCTGTCATGCTCAAAGAAGATACATAAAGGTTTTGAAATTTTTGAAAAATCCTTAAAAACCTTCTATATAATCCAACATGGCCTAAAAAACTCCTTATGCCTTTCATAGAGGTAGGTGGCGAAAGTTTATCAATCACCTCTATTTTTGCCTTATCCACCTCTATCTATTTGTTAGAAATCTTATGGCCTAAGACTATCCCTTCTTGTACCATAAAGTGACATTTCTCCCAATTCAACACAAAATTTGTCTCCTCACATCTCCTAAGCACATTTTCAAGATCGAGCAAAAATTCATCGTATGATTCCCTAAAAATCGAAAGTCATCTATAAATACCTCAAGTGTTTGCTCAACCATATCTAAAAAAATGGACATCATACACCTCTGAAAGGTTGCCGGAGCATAGCACAAGCCAAATGGCAACCTTCTGAAGGCAAAGGTTCCATAAGACCCAGTAAATATTGTCTTCTCCTGATCTTTTGGTGCTATAGCAATCTGGTTGTAGCCCGAATATCCATCCAAGAAACAATAATACTCCTTCCCCACAAGTCTATCAAGCATCTGATCGATGAAAGGCAATGGAAAGTGATTCTTCTTTGTAGCTTTGTTCAGCTTCCTATAGTCCATGCAAACTCTCCACCCTGTTACGGTTCTTGTGGGAATGAGTTCATTCTTCTCGTTTTCCACAACAGTCACTCCACCTTTCTTTTGGAACATATTGAATTGGGCTCACCCATAAACTATCCAAAATTGGGTAAATGATTCCAGTATCAAGCCATTTGATGATCTCTTTCTTCACAACTTCCTTCATGATGGGATTCAATATTCTCTGTTGCTCTACAGAATTGCTGTAGCATTCTTCCAGCAGAATCTTGTGCAAGCATATAGAGGGCTGATTCCTTTAATATCTGTCATGGTCCATCCAATAGGCTTCTTGTAATTCAGCATCACAGCCACCAAGCTCTTCTTTTTCTCTGCATTAAAAAAAGATGAAATGATTACCGGAAGTGTGTTATGATCACCAAGATAAACATATTTCAAATGTGAAGGTGAAGATTTTAGTTCTAAAGAAGGAGGTGATTCAATAGAAGGAAGAGATGATTTTACTTTCCTATTTGAGAGAACAAGTTACTCAAATTTTTTGTTAGATCTCGAATGATTGTTTCTCTCCTATCCATGCTTTGTCTTGTGCTTCAAAAGCTTGATATTCATCTTCAATTTCTTCGAATTTTGCTGCCTGGATGTCTTCTGTTGTGCAAATTTTAATGAACTCGCAAGCGCACGAATCTATTATGGTATAGATTAATGGTGACGAATGTCGATCCCACGAGGAGGTGGATTTTAATTAGATGTAGGGTTAATTTTCTAGTTGGGTAATTGGATTTGTGGTGAAGATGATTTGGACTACTTTAAAATTTAAATTGAAATGGCAGGATTAAGCTAGAGATGAAACTATATAAATAAAGTGATTGGGTATTTGGATCTGCATCAACATGCACCATGGGCTTAATATTCCTTATTAGTGCCAATTAAATCATGAGGGGGATTTCTACTCCTCATGAACCACACTCTAATAAATATGGTGGTAGTGCTTATCGTGCCAAACAATAATAACCATGCACTAGGGAAACATTAGTATTGGTGCAAAATCTAGACAAGATTATTACTATCTGTCGACGAAAAGTCAAAACATCCACATAAATAAGAGAGGAAAAGAAAGTAAATTTACAAAATTAGCCTATGGAACATGTCAAGACTTCACCTTCAACCCAAGCTTGAAAGAAAATTAGCTACTCATTATTTGAACTAGGGGTAAAATGGGTATTATACTAAAATACATAGAAATACAAGAAGGAGAGAGAATTTTACAAAACTAAGCTCAAAAATAGATTCAGGGGTGTCAAATTAGGGAGCCCCCTTTTTATAGATACAATGAGTAAATTATGGCCATTTGATGAAATCAATTCGAACGCTCAGGATTGCACCACGTGGCAAGCTTGGATTGCTTAGAACACATCATCAGCGACTGTGATTCAGTGTGTCGCATGCAACTTAAGCCAATTTTCTCGTCCAATACTGTGGTGCCATGTCATCAGTCAACGTCAAAGTCAACCAACCTTGATCAAGTGCATTGCTTCTATCGTAAGCTCATTTTTTTGGTCCAATCATACACTGTCACGTCATCGGTCAGCGCCACATCATCAGTCAACGCCACATAAGCAGTCAATGCCACATCATTCGTCCAATCAAATGCTGCCACGTCACTGGTCAATAACACGTCTCGATTAATGCCACATCATCGTACGTATATATAAATAGTACCGTACATGATCGTAATGTATGCATGAATAAGATCTTTGTATACGTGAGCAGTACCGTATACGTGAACAGTGCCATTTTTCTTTTATGTTCCTCCTAAGGTTTTTGACTGTCCTGAGTTAAAAAATGCTGTCTGTTTTGATATCCGATGTTTCGTTAATTGTGAAACGGCCTGAATTCCCTGAAAATGCATAAAATACATAAGTTATAGTAAAACACACACAATTAAAGTGCAAAGGACTTAAATACATAAAAGGAGGGATGTTAGTGAGACTTGAAGTGTAACATGACCATTTTATCCTCTATAAATACACACTTTCTAACACTCAACACACTATCCAACCAGCTTATTGCTAGTCCATAGCAAATTAAGCGAAAACAAAAGTCAAAACCAAAATGCATTTTTTTTTAACAAACAGTTGTGTTTACTTCTTCAATCAGACTAATGATAGCACTCAAATAAAAGTATAAGCATTATCTCTAGCCTAAAGAAATATTACTCCCACATTAACCATCCACATGAATTAGTCCAGTAAACTTTGTCAATGCCACATTAATCAAGCCACTTTCAAGAATGACATGTCAATCCCCAAATCTCACCAGTAAGAGTGACACTCTTAAAAGAAAATTAAACCCAATAAAAATAGTCACTCCAATGAATGGTAAATTGAGAGAAAATAATATAAAGACAGTTTCACACACTCTCACCAAGATGAAATAATGCCCACAACTTAGAAATAAAATGATCTCAAGTCAAACAAAGTGCTAGTCAAACCAATGTAGTCCTTTTATGCATTACTACATCATTTCAGCCCATCTCACTAGCTTCTACTTCATACTATAGTACCCTAAAATCAAGGACTTTTATTAGGACGTAATGTATGTTAGGGACACGGCTAACAAAGAAGGGGATGAAGGAAATACAAAATATATGTTTGAGAAAAATAGAGATCTTTTGGAAATTACAAGGTACATTTCACTTATTTGGCTCTTATTTCTTTTTTCTTTTTTTAATTGCACATCTTTTTTTTATCTTCCCTTTTTTTTTCTTTTTTTTTTATTCACATGTCATTTTTTTTATAAATATATATATAAACATTGCACCACTTTTCTGAATCAAATAGTCATCTAAATTTTTCTCAAACATGAATAGGTGATGGAACATATAAAATATGGGTGATACTCCAAATTGGAGCGGGATATGATGATAAGTTAACAAAAAAAAGTTTTATTTATTTTTAAATAAAAGGCTCAAAAGGGTTAACTATGGATATTTCACTCAAGGGATAGCTAGAAAAGGCTCAAACGGGTCAAAGATGGCCTTTCCATCATCTTCTAGGGCTCTAAATAATCTTCCATATCTACTAATCAGATGGACCTTCAGATATAGTAACACAAATATTTTAAAGATTAACTCGAAGGAGAATATAAAGATCATATATAAAATGTTAAACTACTAAGCTGTATGAAGAATGGGCAAAAAGGGTTACTCTCTAAGAAAAATAAAGACTCAAAAGCTCACATTTATTATGACATGTACATTCCATCAAGTAACCCAATTAATTTCACCTGTCAGATTTCTCCAATCCGCATGCAGAAGAGCAAACATGGTGTAACATAACTCAAGGCCAAAGATAATACAAATACTAAAATTTGAAAATCATCATGTCATCCAATGTCACAAGTTCACATAAAATACCTTAAAAATTTATTCTTTTTTTTAAGACATAATAAAAGTAAATGTCGAGAAAATTAATTTTTTTTTTGAACTTTAAGACTGAGAAGATGCCTGTCCAGAGTAACTAACTCCATATTCTGCCATCTTCTGACTCAACAAGGTTAGTAAAAATATAACATCACTACTACTAAATATTCCACAGCTTTCAACTATTCCCTCCCCCCAACTAGAATGAGACATTGTCCTCAATGTCTTAAAGGAAAGAGGTAGGGTTTAGAATATATCACACGGGTGCCGCAACATAGAACAAAAGTAAATGTTTATAAGTAGAGAGTTAAATCTAATGTGCACTTCTACTCTGCGATTATCGCTACCATTATTAGTTAGCCACTTCAATTCAAGGGTCTTGGGATCCGCTCTGGACTATAAGCTTGTAAAAGATCAAGTAGCTCATTAGAAGTAGAAGCAAAAACAAAGTTTTTTTTCTCACAGTGAATGGAATGAAATGATTATTTATTGCTTGGTTAAGAAATGTGATAAAGCCATCATAAAAATTATTGACATTTAACAGACCGACGGTATGAATGTTCGAGATGGGCCTAAGATGCTAATGTGATTAGTGCCTCTAGAGTTGCAAGATCTCCTAGTAAGAAAATAAAAGCAGCATGATTTAGCATTTCGAGTTATTCTCTCTTGCATACACGAGACGACTAACTCCTCTCCGAGTTGTGGGCCAGCAGACATCCCCAAGGTTTTAGGGCTACGGAATGATGCCTAACACTTGACTACCTCTAGTAAAAGTAGCTTGAGAAACAAGCTTTGATAACCCTCGGTCATCTCCTCTATATATCAAGTGCAATTTTTGCTCTGCGATGATTCTACCATGATCTATGGCTGCTTTAACGAACTCTTTGTATTTACCAAAGTTAAACCTAGAGAGCACACACATGTTCTTGAATTGTTTACTGGTAGTAGTTGCCATTGGAACACTTTTTAAAAAATAATTTGTGAGTGCTGAAAAAGAAGTTTGTATTTAAGGATCTTGGTGACAATGATTGACAACTGTATATGAGGTGGAGTGTCTTTATCAAAAGATGCGTAAAGCAGATGGCTCGAAAGTCAAAAAGTAAATAGTAAAAAGAAAAAGCAGGCAATGATAAAATCATAATATTAAAGACAATTATGTAAATGATAAAACAACAGTAAATAAAGGATATTTACAGGTAGTTGTGACTGTGGCTCACATTTTCCTTTGGTTTTACGTCTAGAAACGGCTTGAAAGCCCTCTATGGGTCGAGGATAGGCTTCCCATCCAGTTTTCTTATAAACTGGCAAACAGGGTCGTTTATAGTCAGATTCCTAAGACTATATCGTGCACACTCTTTCTGGAATAATGACCATAACTGGAGAATTGCTCGTTATACGTATCCACTGGGAAGCGTTTCAAGAGACAAAAGGATATCATCCAATGACTCTTTATTCAAGTCATCCCTTATGAATTGAATCTTATCTAGCTTGTTATCAGACACCATTCCCAAAGAAGTACATGGATCTTTATCACAGTACATTCTAGCACACTTATGACATAAAACTGGAAGCCACTAAGCTCTTCGTTTTAGTGAATAGTTTCCTTTACCACAACCAGGTATGTATGCAATAAATTTGGGAGGTAACTCACCTGCCAATCTTACCTTAGATTCGATTAGCCAACGAATGTTAGTAGGGATGTTCTTCCTCATAAGCAATCGCATGCGCTCAGACCGAGCTTTGTAGATTGTAAGGAGAGCATTTTGAGAAAGTAAAGGAAATCGCTTGTGAAGCTTTGCTAAAATTACATTCTGTCCATACCTTTGCCTCAGAATATCAGTTATTTTAGAAAACTGAAGTAACCGACTTTAATTGTCACGGAGTACCGTTATCCGCCACTTCACCGGGGTAACAAATTAAAGTACACAAAGTAAATTAATTTCACAATCGTCCTCTTATTGAATGTACCTCAAGTTCCAATTGGATTTCATATATGCCTTTCTTAATTTCTCTGAGTTGTATTTCTAAATCCTCAACATGGGATACCAACTATAGAAGTCGTCGTTCCCAAACAGGATGTGTTGTACAAAATCGTATCTGGCTTCTGAGATGAGATTTTACACGTAGAAGTCTTCCAAGATGGTTCAAGAGGATTTGTTTCATTGACGTACTCATGACTAAAAGAATACACAATGGTTAAACAAACACACTTAAGCAAACATAAATAATTTCGATTAGCAAAAGAATAGTAAAGTGAAATGTCAAAAAGTTAAATTGCTGAAAAGAAAAGGAAAAAGAAATCTCAATTCAAATTTGGTAGGTCACTCAAATCGATTTCGGTGTCCTCTGCATGTGGTTGGTACTTTAAATATGGCTTTAATCTTTGACCATTTACTTTAAAAAGTGACATCGTTCTTCAGATCCTTAATTTCAACTGCTCCATGTGGAAAAACAGTGTGAAAAATAAAGGGGTCGACCATCGAGAGCGTAACTTACCTGGGAATAGGTGCAAGTGAGAATTGAATAAAAGCACTTTCTGACCTTGGGTAAAAGATCTTCTCATAATTTGCTTGTCACGAAAGACTTTCATTCGTTGCTTGTAAATCTTGGCTTTTTCGTACTCGTCAATGCGAATTTCCTCAAGTTCTGCTAGCTGTAATCTTCTTTCTGACCCAGCCTGTTGCATGTCAAAGTTGAATTTCTTGATGGCCCAATATGCACGATGTTGGAGTTCCACTGGTAGGTAACAAGCTTTTTCATACACTAACCTATAGGGTGACATCCCAATAGGCTTCTTAAAAGCCGTTCGATATGCCCAGAGTGCATCATCGAGTCTTAATGACCAATCTTTTCTGTCTGGTCTCACCGTCTTTTCTAATATGTGTTTTATTTCTCGATTGGAGATCTCAACTTGGCCACTGGTTTGCGGATGATATGAGGTCGCCACTTTATGTGTGATGGAATATTTTTCCAAAAGAGCTTTGAATGGTTTGTTACAAAAGTGGGTGCCATCATCACTAATTATTGCTCGAGGGAATCCAAAGCGCGAAACGATGTCGCTTTTCAGAAATCCTATCACCACTTTGTGATCATTGGTTCTACATGGAATTGTTTCTACCCATTTCGATTCGTAGTTAACAGCAACCAATATGTATTGATGGCCAAAAGAAGGGGGAAATGGTCCCATGAAGTCGACGCCCCAGACATAAAAAATCTCAACCACTAAAATTGGGTTTAGTGGCATCATATTTCTCCGTGTTATGCTTCACATATGTTGACACCTGTCACATGAAGAACAAAATGTTTAAGCATCTGGAAATAAAGTTGGGCAATAAAAACCACATTGTAAAACTTTTGCAGCCATGTTTTTGGCACTAAAATGGCCACCACAAGGTTGCTCGTGACAGAATGAGAGAATTTTCTGGAATTCGCTCTCTGGGATGCATCATCTGACAATTTGATCCGCACAATACTTGAATAGATAAGAGTCACCCGAAAAGAAATTCTTTATTTCCGTAAAAAATTTTGTTTTGTCCTGTTTAGTCCGATGCTCTGGAAGTTGACTTGTAACAAGATAGTTAACTATATCAGCATACTATGGTAGTACTTTGACACTCATTAATTGTTCATCTGGAAATGATTCACTCAATGGTAGTGATTCTGGAATTATGTCAAAATTGAGACGAGCCACAACATTTTCGGTGCCTTTCTTATCTTTAAACTCAAGGTCAAATTCCTGCAAAAGTAACACCCATCGAATTAGTCTAGCTTTTGCATCTTTCTTTATTAGAAGATATTTAAAAGCAGCATGATCTGTGACCACAATTATTTTACACCCAATAAGATAAGATCGAAATTTCTCTAATGCAAACACTACTGCTAGCATTTCTTTTTCAGTGGTTGAGTAGTTCAACTGTGCATCATTCAATGTCATACTAGCGTAGTAAATAACATGAGGGATTCGATCAACTCTTTGTCCTAATACTACTCCTACTGCTATCAGATGCATCACACATAAGTTCAAAAGGTAAGTTCCAGTTTGAGGGCTGAATGATAGGTGATGAGGTCAATAACTGCTTTAGTTTTTCAAATGCCTTAAGACATGAATGATCAAAGACAAAAGGTGCATCCTTAGCAAGTAGATTGCATAAGAGTCTAGAGACTTTGCTAAAATCTTTAATGAAACGTCTGTAAAAACCAGCATGCCCAAGGAAAGATCATAGTTATCTGACTGTTTTAGGTGGAGGAAGATTAGAAATGAGATCCACCTTGTCTTTGTCAACCTCAATACCTTTGCTCGAAATGATGTGACCGAGAAAAATACCTTGTTTTACCATAAAATGGCACTTTTCCCAATTTAAGACCAAATTCTTCTCTATGCATATCTGCGAACTAGTGTTAGATGGTGTAAACATTGATTGAATGAGTCATAAAAAACAGAAAAGTCATCCATAAAAATCTCAAGCAAGCGTTCAACCATGTCAGAAAATATGCTCAACATGCATTGTTGAAATGTAGCAGGTGCATTACATAATCCAAATGGCATTCTCCTATATGCAAAAGTACCAAAAGGACAAGTGAAAGTGGTTTTCTCTTGATCCTTTGGTGTTATGGGGTTTAGTCATATCCTGAGTAGCCATCTAAGAAGCAATAAAATTCATGACCTGCTAATCTGTCAAGCATTTGATCAATGAATGGTAAAGGAAAATGGTCCTTACGTGTGACAGTATTCAACTTCCTATAATCAATACAGACACATCCTGTAGTCACTCTAGTAGGTATTAATTCATTATCAAGATTAGTAACTACTGTGACTCATGACTTTTTAGGGACAACTTGCACCGGACTGACCCATGAACTATCAGAAATAGGGTAAATGATTCCTACATCTAATAGTTAAGGGCTTCAATTCTAACGACTTCTTTCATGTTAGGATTCAACCGATGTTGCATTTCATCAAGATGAATGTAATGCACGCAACTATTGGATTTATACCTTTTATGTCGAGTATGGTCCATCCTAATGCTTCTTTGTGCTCTCCCAAAACTTCCAACAACTTACCTTTTTGTTTGTTATTTAGGGAAGATGAAATGATTATTGGCAAAGTGCTCTCTTCTCCCAAAAACACATTCCAAAGTATTGGGTAACGGTTTGAACTCGAGTTTTGGTGGTGATTCTAATGATGGGCTGAGTTTCTTCCCTGATAGTCCTAGTTGGTCAACTCTTGACTTCCATTTATTAGTGTCCATAGATAATGTTGAATCAAGTAAGGCATTGACCTCATCAATAGACCTGTCAAAATCAAAATCCAAACCAAAATAAGTTAAACATTTTTTTAACGGATCATCAATAAGGTTAGAAGGCAGAGTATTATCAATTAATTCTTCTATTAAATCCACATCAATGATTCCATCATCTACATTGTGAGGTTGTTTGGCAATGTTGAAGATATTCAGCTCCATAGTCATATTGCCAAAGGACAACTGCATATTTCCAATTCTGCACTGAATGTGAGCATCGGCAGTTGCCAAGAAAGGTCGGTCTAGGATAATAAGGATGTGCTTCTTCGAATTCTGCACTAGTGGGTGTCAATCACAATGAAATCAATAGGAAAATAAAACTTACATACCTGGATGAGCACGTCCTCCACAATACCCCAAGGTATTTTCATAGACCGATCAGCAAGCTGTAACACCACTGGAGTTGGGTGTAATTCTCCTAATCCAAGTTTCATAAATACCGAATAAGGCAACAGATTTACACTAGCTCTTAAGTCCAATAAAGCATTCTCAATTGTGTGGTTCCCTATACTACATGAGATAGTGGGGGAACTTGGGTCTTTGTATTTTGGATGAATTTTTTATTGGAGTATAGAGCTAGCATTTTATGTTAAAAAGGCCTTCTTTTGAACGTGAATGTTTCTCTTTTTAGTGCAAAGGTCTTTAAGAAACTTGGCATAAGAAGGCACTTATTTATAGCATCAAGCAAAGGAATGTTAACACTTACCTATTTTCAGATTTCAAAGATCTCACCTGTGGAATTTCTTTTCTTTGCTTTAGCTAACCTTTGAGGGAATGGAGCTTTGGGGACATATTCCAGTATGCTGCTTTCTTCTTTCTGTTTCGATGATGAGTCTTCAGCATCTGCAGGTATATCTTGATTTGTTTTTGTCACTGGCATTTCCACTTTGTTGTCGACTTCTTTTCCTTTTCGTAAGGTCATGACGGCTTTGACCTCTTCATGTTGCTGAGGTGAACTAGCACTTACTTCATGCACTCCTTTGGGATTGGGCACTGGCTAGCTTGGAAATTTACCCTTCTCAACAGTCATTGCCAAGTTTTGGACTGAAGATGCAAGTTGACCTACCATCTTTTCAAGATTCGAGATTGATTGGGCTTGTGAGTTAAATCCAGCTCTCATCTCGTTCCGCAACTCGTCAATGGTACGATTTTGTTGTTCTATTGCGGAGTGAGTCCAATTTTTGAGACCTTTAACTGCCTCCTCCCATGGTTTAGGTTGTGAGTAGTTCTGGTTCTGATTATATGGTCTAAATGGTGACTAAGAGGCTTGAGGAATTTGTTGCATTGGTGAAGGTGGAGCCGCTTTGGTCCCATTGTTGGAATCCTTGAGACCATGAAAAATTAGGATGGTCTCTCCATCCAGGATTATATGTGTTAGAGTAATGGTTGTCATTTATTTGTTTTCCCATCACATTTATGGCATTGGCTTGATCTGGGTATGCATCTTGGTCAAATTGACTATAGGCATGTAGCTCAGTTGTTTTTGCAGTCGTTAATGAATCTATTTGGTGAGAAAGTCCTTCGACTATTTCTTTGACTTCCTTGATTTCCTTGATTTCTGATCTTGACTTGCCAACGTGAACCTCATTTACTCCTTTAACTTTTCTCGCATTCTTGAATGACCGGCTTCGCTGTTGAGAATTATCCGCTTGGCGCTGGAAGAATTCCCAAATCTTTGATGCACTTTTCGACATTATCTCTCTTCCATTTGTTGCCATTAGCCATTCTTGCATATGTGGCAATAATCCCTCCAAAAAATATTGGCATTGGTGCCACTTCTCGTACCCATGATGTGGATTCTTCAAGAGTAGCCTATTGAATCACTCCTATGCTTCAAAGAATTGCTCGTTTTCTCTCTGGGTAAACTCTGAGATTTCCCTCCAATAGCATTGGTTTTATGCACTGGGAAGTATTTATTTAAAAATTTAGTAACCATTTGTTCCCATGACGTAATGCTATTAGCAGGCATTGTGTTAAACCATGAACGAGCTCTATATTTCAAAGAAAATGGAAACAGTCTAAGTTTAACATCATCATCTGAAAAATTTTCATATTTGACAAACAGCATGAAAATCATTCAAATGATTATATGGGTCTTCATTTTCTAAGACATATAATGTTGGGAGACAATTTAGCACTCTAGGTTTTAACTCAAAACTCCTAGTAGCTACATTTGGGTACCTTATGCATGATGTGCTCAAGTTAGTTAAGGGACTAAAGTAGTCCTTAAATGGCCTCTCCTGTGGTGCTGGTGGTTGTTGTTGCAAATCCATTTCAATTTTATTTTTAATTGCAACGTGTTTGTGTGTGCGAAGTGTTTTTTTCAATTCAAGATCTATTGGTTCAAGATTTGGTAATTGTGACCTTCGAGTATGCATGCAAAGAACAAAAAAAAAAAAAAGAAAACAAAACAAAATAAAATAAAATAAAAATAAAGAGAAATGAGAAATTAAGTTACTAACTTATATACGCTGTTACAACCTTACTACGAAAATAATTTCAAGTGCTATTATTGTACCAAGAAAAAACGTGAAATAAAATAAATTAACTTAAATTAAAATAAATTAATAGGTGATGGAACCGGCCAAATTAACAAGATAAAAAAAAATTACAAAGAAAAATAAAATGAAAATTAAATTACATAAATTTAAATAAGAGAAAAGAAAAGAAATATTTACCTTAATTTGCGGATTGAAATTCTTCTTTATTATTCTTATTTTTATTTTTTTTAAAGCATCTACATTATGAATTCCTACTAGTCCTCTTGCAGTAGCTTGACTGGAAGATGGCCATTGATAGTTGATGTTGGCTATTCTCTCGAAAATATCGTAACCCTCATTGTATGACTTAGATAGCAAAGCACCATTTGCTGAAGCATCGACCATTAATCTTGTGCTTGGGTTCAACCCATTGTAGAAAGTTTCCAACTGAATGCAGCAAGGGATGCCATGATAAGGACATTTCCAAAGCAATTCCTTGAATCTTTCCCATGCATCATACAAGCTTTCATCTTCAAGTTGATGAAATGAAGTGATCTCATTCCTTAACTGATGTGATCCAGAGTGCTCAGAGCATTAAAGATCCGTTGCTTGTTCCAGAAGGGCCAATTACGAGAGCACGAGCTAAGAAGATCAAGGAAGCAATGCAAGGATTTATTCAAGCTACTTTGGATGACTTCAATTCAAATTCAATTTGCAAGAGTCCAATATTCTAAATAGGCTTGAATAAAGAGCCCAATATTCAAGATGGGCTTGAATGAGGAGGAACCAGCCTTGGTGTACTTGATTCGAGCTAACAAGGTGGCAAGCATCGAAGAGGATGATTTTTGAAGTATAATAAAGGCCAGAAGAGCAATTCTAAATCTGTAGATGCATTCTTTACATCGAGAGCTTCGAAAGGTATATTGTAGGTCAAAATCCGACATCATATGACCAAGTTATGGCCCGTTTAAAATAAGTGGCTTTGCAAGCCAAGGCCTTGTGTGTCCTGCGGATCCAGGTTTTTAATTTTAGGGTTTTCTCTTATTTTTAAGTTAAATTAGGGCTAACCACCTTATATAAACACTCCTTTATGTTATTTTGAAGAGACTTTTGACATTATTAAGTTTAATATCATTGAGAGAATTTTCTCAACTTGTTCTTAAAAGAACTTTTGACTTATCAAAGGATTTGCTAACCTTTGTGGCGTCTTATCTAGCAATCTAGGTTCTTGAGACTTAGCTTCTCAAGGGTTTGGATCTTTTATCCGAATTCTAATTATATTGGCTTTCTTGGGTTCTTGTCAATCTAGTTGTAGGTTTTTTCTAGCTTGATCTAGAAGGGTTCTCATCAGTTAACTGATTAAAAATAATTTAACTTAAAAATAAGAAAAAATCTTAAAATTAAAAACCAGGATCCGCAGGGCCTTGGCCTGCAAAGCCACTTATTTTAAACGGGCCATAACTCGGTCATATGATGTCGGATTTTGACCCACAATATACCGTTTCGAAGCTCTCAACGTAAGGAATGCATCTACAGATTTAGAATTGCTCTTCTAGCTCTTATTATACTTCAAAAATCATTCTCTCCAATGCTCACCACCTTATTAGCTCGAATCAAGTGCACCAAGGCTGGTTCCTCCTCATTGAAGCCCATCTTGAGTATTGGACTCTTGCAAATTGAATTTGAATTGAAGTCATCCAAAGTAGCATGAATAAATCCTTGCATTGCTTCCTTAATCTTCTTAGTTCGTGCTCTAGTAATTAGCCTTTCTGGAACAAGCAACGGATCTTTAATGCTACGAGCACTCGGATCACATCATTAGCTTTGCATTCTTGGCAGGAGGAAATTACTTCATCAAAAATTTATCAGCCAAGTCATTCCATGTAGAGATGGAATCTAGTGGTAAAGAGTTCAACCATAATCGTGCTCGATCTCTTAGAGAAAACGGGAAAGGCCTAAACCTCAATGCTTCTTGTGATGCTCCAACAATCTTGAAAGCATTACTCACTTCCAAAAATAGCTTAAGGTGGAGATGGGGATCTTCGAATGGCAACCCATAAATTGACCCACGGTTTGTAGCATCTGAAACATCACGGGCTTGAGCTCGAAATTATCAGTTTGCACCTCAGGCCTCACTATTCCCGAATGTATTGCTTGCGGAGTCAGCACAACATAGTCTCTTATGGCTCTATCTCTATCATCAGCCATGTAGATGATATTGTTTTTAACTTGCTGCCCATTACCATTCTACCTTTCTTGAGCTCTTTGTGCATTGGCTGGATCCATTCTTTCTTGTGGATTTAAATCTCCCATGCCTTCTAAATCAGATCTTAATCCTCTATGCTCCTTCCTTAGTCTCCTTGCATTCATTTCTATCTCAGGATCAAACTGAAATTCCACTGGTTTGAATTTGAGTATGCAAGGGTTGCTTCAGCAACTCTGTCAACACAGCAAACAAATCAACAGAAACTAAAATTGGCACCGAACAAAATTAACTTCACAAATCACAATAAAAACTCAATCCCTGGCAACGGCGCAAGAACTTGTTGTAAAGAATTTAAATAATGTCAACATGCAAGTGGACACAACAAGTAGTAATAGTGATGAGTAATCAGATCGTCTCCATATGGATTGATCTATTGCAACTTGCTACAACAATCTTATGGTGCAAATTCTAGCTAAGTGAATTAGGCAAGATTAAATTCTAATATTTAAAACCTAAGGAATTTAAAAAGTGCAATAAACTAAATGCAGTAAAAGTAAAGCTACGTCACACACAAAGATATACTCAATGACAAAGGGGCAGTTGGATTATAAACTCACTTAATGGTTTTGACTATTTTTCATTTAAGGCTCTGTTGCTACACATCTACTGCAGCAATGGGCAGAATCCCTCATGCCTCCTCAACTGTCGCCTGTTGGACATCTTATATCTAATAGCAACCTAACAATAACCAGTTACTAAGCTAACATCCAGATATAGCATTACTCGTTCTAGGTTCCCTTAACCCTATAAGGTGACTACTCATGTCTAGTTCATCACAAATTCTAGATTAGGCATGTCCCTATTCAAATCGAGTTAAACCCAACTTGGGAAACCCACTCTAGAATCATGTATTGCCTCAGCTAGATCCACTTGGTCAAACCTATTTTAGGCTCTTTCCTAGCTTGTATCTATTAAAAAGGTGGTCAATCGAAATAAAGAATTACAACACATGCAACCAAGGCAAAATGCTACAGCATACACTCAACAACACCATATATGAGTCAAATAACCATCAAGTTCATTTAAAGTCCAACTACTTAGAAGTTTAGCTCATGATAAGCTTTAAAATAGTAAAAGCACAAGTGTTTGTCGTTAAATACATCATCAAGGAGAATTAAAACAAATAAATAAAAAGATAGAGTTTAGATACAACAAGGATGAAGTGTCACTCTTCAATCTTGATGTGCACTCTCTCCTTCTTGAATGCTCCTTTCTTATAGATCTGAAATTCCCCTTGAGTTTTGTGAGTCACGGCTGAGAATGATGATGGATGATGGTGTGGTAAGGTGGCTGCTTGTGGTTGATGATAATGAAGGAATGATGTGCGTTCGATGATGTTGAATACCTGGTTTCCTTAAAAATAAGCCTTTTTATCTTAGAATTTTGGTAACCCTAAAAGAAATGGAGGACACGCGTCACCATAAGAGAACCTAGGACCACATGATAATTTGTGCTGCCAACCACTATTTGCCTACTGCTGATAGTGGCAGTGACAACTATAGCATATTCTATCTACTGCTGACATGTGACAGCTGGACAGTCCTTTTTGTCTCTCTTATTACTCTCAAATTGCTGCAGCAACTTCTCCAGCATTCTTCTTGATTTTTGCTTGATATTCTCTCACGTGAAGGTTGATCTTTTGGTATCTTTTTCTAGGTCTGCTACTGTTTTATCTGAGCCCAACAATGACAGCAAAATAATCAGCAGCAGATTCTGTTGGATGGCACATGAGTTTTCTTTATCTATCTTAACTCCTAGATTGCTACAGCAGTCTCCACAGCATTTCCTCTGATTCAATTTTTGTGCATCAGACAAGTCTTTTGTTGTGTTCTGCAATCCCGCTGCTACAGCTTGTGATCCTTCTTCTACAACATCCTTTATCATTTATGAGCTTTGGGTTTACTTACAATTATGCACAAAATAAGGGCATGAGATGGTCTTTACACATCATTTTACTATAACTAAGATTAAATACAAGCATATGCTAAATGTAATAAAAAAATAATAAAACTCAATCATTTACTCTCTAAGTAATGTAAGTTTTGGGTCTAAATATAGTATGATAACTCTTATTTCATAGAGTTATAATGAAGCTTTGCTAAAATTGCATAAAATCCATACCTTCGCCTTAGAATATCAGTTATTATGGAAAATCGAAGTAACCAACTTTGATTGTCACAGACATTACCGTTATCCGCCACTTAACCGGGGTAACAAATTAAAGCATACTCAAAGAAAATCAAATCTACAAAATCAACACATGAAAGTGAACAAAAGAAAATAAAAACACAATGTAAAAAAATAAGTATAATCAAATACTTACTCACAATCGTCCTCTTATGTAATTTACCTCAAGTTCTAATTGAATTTCATAGATACCTCTCTCTACTTCCTTGAGTTGTCGCTCTAGCTCTTCAAAATGAGATACTAATGCTGGTGGTCGTAGATCCTAAACAGGATGTGATTTACAAACTTGGAGTAAGCCGCTTAGATGACACTTCACACATAGAAGTCGCTTAAGGTGGTCAAAGAGGATATGTATGAATGAGGTACTCATGTATAGTACAACTAATAAGAGAAAATATAACTGGTAAACAAACACACTTTAGTAGAAAATAAATAATTTCGATCAGTAAAAGAATAGTAAAACGAAATGACAAAAAGTTAAATCATCAAAAAGAAATGGAAAAATCTCAATTTAAATTTAGTGGGTCACTCAAATCTATTTCGGTGTCCTCTTCATGTGGTTGGTACAGATTGTCCAGCTTATTTAAAAAATTATTTGGGAACATACTCTTTTGTTGCACTAAATGGGTTTACACAACAATATTACTTTGTTTCTGTAGGGTTATTTACAACAAAACTATTTTGTTGCTAAGAATAAAAGTACATTTCATAAAAAGTATGTAGCAACAAAAGTGTTTGTTTGGTAAGATTATTTTAGGCAAGGAAAGTATTTTGTTTCTTCATGTTGAACATTTTAAAAATTTACAAAAAATATTTAAATATTTTTAGAAACAAATCAATTTTGTCGTTAAAAATACTAGAATTTTTTTTTTTTTTTGAATAATATTATGGTATAATAGGAAACAAACCATGTTTGTTGGGAAAATATTATTTTTTTACCATAAAATGACAATGATAAATTAGAAATATATGTTGAGAATCTAATAAAAAATCATTAATGTTAATGAACTAATTTAAAAGTTAAAGGCCTGTTAAATATCCTAGCTATACATATATATCACTGACTTTAAGATCACATGTGATAGTCAAATACAAAGTGAATTGTCATCTGTTTCAAAATCTAATGAGCAAAAATTTTCAAGATATGCAATAAAACCTAGTCTAGACTCCAAATACCTAAGCTATGACATGCACCAGCAGTAGCAAAAACAAGATCAAATGATGCCCAATTCAAAAGATTAACAAGTTAAAGATACTTCTAAAGACATCATTGAAATGAGTAATCATTGAGTAGCTAAATTTGTAAAGCAAACAGATGCTCCCTGAGAAGATAAAATTTGCTGCATCATACCCTCAAATTGGGATAATCTAGACTCCAATTGATCGATAGTCTTCTTTTGCCCTTGAAGCTCAATATCTTGTGAATCCAATCTACTTTGTTGTGAAGATATGATACCATGCAATCTATCATCCTCAGAAGTATCCACACCACGGGTTGAAGTTGGGCGTGGTCCATTGCCAAGTCCTCGACAATAGCCTGACTTCTTACCAAGTACTTCAGTACATATTTCCCTTTGAGTTAGTGCTTCTACTCCTTCAGGATCAGTTTGTTGCTATTGTTATAGCTCTACCATTTGCTCCTATACATAAAGCTTTGTTAATAAATGAAGAACAAAATTTATTAATTAAATTGTTGAAATTTAATCCAATGGTGACTCCAATTAAACTCTATTAAGGGATAAATAAAAAAATAAAATAAACTTTGTTGTTGTACTTATAAATCTTATCATTTGATATTTCATATGATAAACTTAATCTTAGCATATAGAAAAATTAAGAAAAAAAACTCAAATGAATAAACTTTCATCAATATTATGGAGTGAAAAGAAATAATAAAATTAAAAATTTCCAATAAAGAATCTTACATGCTTTGAGTGTGCCACTTCATTCACCCAACCTTTTGTATTGCTTAAATGAGTGACACGAAATAACTCTATTTCACCATCAACCATGTCATCCTCAAGATAATTAACAAATGGTCTTGATCCCCCACAATGGACATATGGAAGCTTTAGCACGATTAGCTTTGTTTTTGGTAGATTGAGTCTACATTAAAAAAAATTAATAATATAAAATAAAAAAATAATAATAATATAAAATAAGATACATATATAAGCATAATGACAAATTGAAAAATTTTAAAGTTCATAATATAAATATCATTGGACCTGGAAACTTGTGGAATTGTAAACATTACGACAAAGCCAATCCCAATCATCTTGACATATGCCTGGCTATGGATTCTTAAGCGCTTCTTCAAAGGATGGATAATCGAAGTAATGATCATACATCTAATGTCTCATATCACGATATTTCACACCCATAATACTATTCACACATTGGCGAACATGTGGCAAGTTCAGATCAATCTCAAAATTTGACTGAATTTAGAAAAAACATTTCTCAATATATAAATTTAAAAAATGACACATGAAGAATATTAAAAACCATAAATACTTACCAATAATCTATCAAACAAAACTTTCTTCTCTGATTCTGGAATCTTGCTCCATTTCTCATATTGACGAGGTGCAAACCGTCTAACCAAATAGCCACACTCGCTTGACAACATGGAAGAGCACTTACCACCTATAGGCCTATTAGTCTCTAGAGAGATATGTAGTTTTATCTTTCCAGAAAATTGCACAATGTCATCTTTTTTTCCCAACGCGAGGGGCCACGTGTTCTTTTCTTTATTAGCTAAGTATCTATTAAAATATATATATTAAGCATGTATTAGTATAAGAAACAAAATATTGCATATTATATTAAAAAATTCCTACCAATTAAACTCTCTACATACCAGATTCTAGAGTTGTATCAGCACCTATTTGCTCAAACTCTTGGCTGGCCATAACAGGCTAAGATGGGGGAACCGTCAATGTGACAACATTTTCTGCTATTACACATTTGGTACCTCTACGTCCAGGACCCATCTAGTAATTGTTAAAAATATACATTAGAGTTTATTAACAGCCAATATAAAAATGAATCAAAATAACCATAATTATGCTTGCAAAATAATTACAACATGAAAGATATTTGAATAAAATTTTCAGATTCAATTAACAACAACAATCACTTGTATTCTTCACAATATCTTACATGTGCTTTTCAAAATCTTAACCATTAATTCACATTTTTGCACTTAAGAGAATACTAACTAAAACCTGAAAAATAGAAAATAAAATGAACTGAAAAAAGATAAAAGTAAGTTAAGAGGCAACCGTGCATGGAAGAGTGAAAGCACAAGTCAGGTTGATTGCTCAAGAATTCCTTGAGAATACTTAACTGCATAAAATAAAGATATAAAAGTTAGTATATTAATTTCATGCAAATAAATAATACAAGAAAGCTTACACAATATATATTATATAAAATAAAGAAAAACATGAATGCTTACATTTCAAGTTTGTAATAAAGATAAACTATAGATGTGATTGCAAGTCAATATCACTATCATCATCATTTTCCTTATTTAACTCTTCTTCACTGCATGAGCCATATTCCTCCATTGTTTCACCATCTTCTTCCTCTTCAACAAATTTAAAATCATATGTATCATGATCGCTCGTCATTTCAACATTCACATTTGATGAAATTACTTGTGGAGCAACATCATTTCTATTATACAATTGCGCATTAAAATGTTCAAGTTGTATTGAGAGAACAATGTCAGATGACTCGTTTTGCTAATACACTTGTTCATTAGCACTCCAACTTCCATCTTCATCTTCAGCGCTCTTTCTCTTGGAAATCCCACAAACCCCTATGCTGCACCTTTTCTACAACTTTCCAACCTGCTCCTAACTTCAGATCATTGGTATAAGAAACTTGTTGTGCTTGAATAGCCAGCACAAAAGGATCTTTATACCAAATCCGAGTTATATTGATAGAAGTAAGGTGGTAATCACCAATCATTCTTTTTTTCTTAAGATTAGTGTCAAACCAATCACACTTGAATAGAATTACTTGATATCCAAGAGGATATATCAATCCTATAACATTACTCAATACACCATAAAAGTCAATTTCATCATTGTCATGCTCCTCGGACACCATTACTCCACTATTTTGAGTAGTACGATGCTCATCTCGACTTGTAACAAGGAATCGCACTCCATTTACAATGCAACCAGAATAACTAAAAACTCTAACATCTGGCCCACAAGCTAAAGCATATAGTTCATCACTTACTTGATGGAGCGGCGTAGCGGAAGCGGAATTGATAGGATAGGAAAACACTAGGTATCATTCTAGTACGAACCAAACCAATGTGATTAGCTTACACTCTAAGCGAGATTAGATCCGTTCTAATCTAAATGATTCAATGAGATTTTTAATTACGCATAAAGCGAGATTAGATGACGCTCTAATCCAAACGACTCTACAAGAGAGATTTTGATAGATAATCCCAGAGGGAATTATAAAAGAGAGATTTTATTGAATAATTGAAGTTATGAAAACAATAACAAGACCTCTCTATTTATAATAGAGTAAACCTACTTCAAAAAGGGAAACTAAATCACAATTGTAATACAAATAAAAGATTAAGACACATTCCTTAATTGACTCTAATTAAAATAGAAAATAAAATTATAGAATCCTAAAATAACATCCTATACCAACTGACAGAGCGGCGTAGCAGAAGCGGAATTGATAGGATAGGAAAACGCTAGATATCGTTCTAGTACGGACTAAGCCAACGCGATTAGCTTACGCTCTAATCGAAGTGAGATTAGATCCGTTCTAATCTAAGCAACTCAATGAAATTTTTAATAACACATAAAACGAGATTAGATGACGCACTAATCCAAACGACTCTGCAAGAGAGATTTTGATAGATAATCCCAAAGGAAATTATAAAAGAGAGATTTTATTGAATAATTGAAGTTATGAAAACAATAACAAGACCTCTCTATATATAATAGAGTAAACCTACTTCAAAAAGGAAACTAAATCACAATTATAATAGAAATAAAAGAATAAGACACATTCCTTAATTGACTTTAATTAAAATAGAAAATAAAATTATAGAATCCTAAAATAACGTCCTACATCATTACTGCTGAAGATCCCTCATCTTGTAATTGTCTCATCTATAAGGCATAAACTAGTTTATTACAAGTCTGTTATAATAGATTTACAAAAATAACTACTTATTCTGATAATTAGAATTACTTACACGTGCTGCAAGCCACTTGGGAAAAAGTAATTGCTGTCTTTTATTTAAACTAGCACCACTTTCTCTTTGTAATAACTGTTTGTGCTCACTATAATTTCAACAGACGTATTATGATAAGTTATATATAAATATATTTATAAACAAATTAAATAAAACAATTAATCTAATTTATGTTTACTCTAAATATTCTTGTACTTCATCGCAGTTGTTCAAAACATACCAATGTGCAATGTCAATCTCTTGTTGTGATAACTCACTCGGAGCTTTACCAAAAGGTCGAACATTCTAAGAGAAGACTTAACATTCTTTACATGGACAACGAACAAGATTATCCTCGTTTACACATTGCTCAGCAGCCTTCATAAAGGAATTGATGCATCTAAGTATTCTTTGCATAATTTATTTCAGTAAACGCATCCAACTTCTATCCATTGTTCACTGCTAGACACTATAAATTAATACGTGTAGGGAATAAAAGCAAAACAAAAACAAAAGAATTTTACATGATAATGCAAGATATATCTTTAAAAAAAACAAATTGTACCTGAAAGCTAAAGGTAATGATTAGAATTCAATTGCTTCTTTAGGTTTTTGTTCTCGCAAAGATAAACTCCCAAACAAATTAACATGCCTCTGTTGAAACAAAGTGAAAATATTCAAAAAAATATTGAGACAAGATTAAAAAAGAATATAATCCTCAAGTATTATTTTATTATTGCAGAATATAATAATTCTTTAGATGAAGTAACAACAATCAGATATCAAAATAATCCATTAACCTTAATTACAAATTAAAAAATTGAAACAAAGACCCACTCACTAAAAAGTTAAAGCAAAACCCACTTACCAAAGTCAAACTCACTAGGACAATATATAAAATAATGCTAAGTTTAATTGAAGATAAAAACAATACAAAGCTATCAAACAAACCAAATAGAGATATATTTATTTCAAGAAATCAAGGCCAAAGAAACAAATGTTTACCTCCAAATTGAACTTTTCTTGAGCGGAGCCTTCCAAGTACAATTCTTTAGTGGCTTAAAGCTTGGGCAAAGAGAAGAAATCCATGGCTGGATAAAAGAAACAGGCAACTGGAGATATATTTATTTCAATTAAAATTTTGAAACAAAGGCCTAGTTACTGAAAAATTAAAGCAAAACCCACTGGCCAAAGCCAAACTCTCCAGGGCAATATATAAAATAATGCTAAATTTAATTGAAGATATAAACAATGCAAAGCTACAACGCAAACAAAATAGATATATCTATTTAAAGAAGTCAAAGCGGAAGTAACAATTATTTACCTCCAAATTGAACTTTTCTTGAGTGGAGCCTTCAAAGTACAATTCTTCAATAGCTTAAAGCTTGGGTAGAGAAGAAATCCATGGCTGGGTAGAAGAAATGGGCTAGTATAAAGTGGAAATTTTCTAGAAGCAATCATTTTAATTAGTGAAAAGTTGGGGATTGAAACTTTACTTTTGGTAAAGTGCGCGGTTCATTAAACAAAGCGCGCGGAAATAAAAAGCTTCCCGGTAAATTTTATTGGCTTTTATATTGTTATTATATTTTTAATATGTTACTTTAAGAATTTTTATTATATAGAAATCGCCCCAATTTTTATATATAGCTAGTTAAGTGTTCTGTTCAATCAACATTCAATAATACACTTTCAACAAGTTAATTGATTTTTTTTAAAAAAATATTAGCTTAAGTACTTTTCAATAATAATTTGGTGAAGACCTTTTGGAACCACTAATAAATTATACTTACTAGTAAAATTGAATTAATTCAATTTACCAATTTGCTTATAATAGTTTAGTCAATATATTGTCATTATATTTTTAACATGTTACTTTAGTAATTTTTAATTATATAGAAATCGCCCAATTTTTATATATACCTAGTTAAGTGTTGTGTTCAATCAATATTCAATAATACACTTTCAACATGTTAATTGATTTATTTTTAAAATTATTAGTTTAAGTATTTTTCAATAATAATTTGGTGAAAACCTTTTGGATCCACTAATAAGTTATACTTACTAGTAATATTGAATTAATCCAATTTAACAACTTGCTGATAATATATATATATATATATATATATATATATATATATATACAGAGCAAACCCTGCCTGGGATACTGAGGAAAGCAACACGGATTAGCGGAAGACGATAGTGGACCCTACCAGCGGAAGCAATGGTGAATAGTAGCCAAGAAATAAGTGACAAGTGTGTGGAGTTTAGAAATGGTGTACTTCTAGAGTGATGATCACTATGAGATGGAGATGAGAGAATACTATGATGATTGGCTTCAACGTCACGGACGCAGAAATGAATCCAATAACCAATTGAGTCTTGTAACATATTAAGAGAGCAATAAAATTTCTCTTGTTCTTATTTTTAACTGGTGATTGACTACAGGAAGCTGAATGATTGCCTACAATAACAGTTCTTTCTCAGCCTTGTTGCCCCATTTACCTTCCACCCTGAAGGTTTTAGTTATACTGTTGTCAATCCAATTGATAACCAAGCTCATTTGTTCATGATTCCTTGGGTCGATCAACAATCCATCTTTGGGAGGGGTGAAAAGAATCAAATTCGGCGCAGTCCAGTCCAAAAGTTTGAACTTCAGTACAAAGAAACTGTTACAATGCTGTGCTGATGTTCCAAACAAGTTCTGGTCCAGAGAAAAGTACTTTGTTTCGTTGCCATACAATGAAGGATGGATCATGCCACACCAAACTGCTTCTCATCCAAGAATGCCTCATGATGAAGAACTGTGCAAAGAAGAGATCCAATCCCTATTGAGCCTTAAGCTCATCAGGCCCTCCAAGTCTCATTGGGCCAGCCCAGCATTCTGTGTGATAAATAAGTGACAAGTGTGCGGGGTCACAAGTGTTGAGCTGTAAAGCAAGATTCCTTAATGATAAGGTTGAGCTGTAACTAGACATAAAGTAAGTAATGAGTTATGTGATGAGTTGTAAAAGTAGATTCTCTAGATAAGGACGAATGACGTGTCCTTGGCTTTATTGTAAAAGGAGATTCCCTTGGTGCCTATAAAAGGGAACCCTCCGTGTTGTAGAAGGTCATCTCTAAATCCAATAACCAATTGAGTCTTGTAACATATTTAGAGAGCAATAAAATTTCTCTTGTTCTTATTTTTAACTTCAACTCACTCATGTGACTCCACACACTTGTCACTTATTTATTGGCTACTATTCACCATTGCTTCCGCTGGTAGGGTCCACTATCGTCTTCCGCTAATCCGTGCTGCTTTCCTCAGTATCCCAAGCAGGGTTTGCTCTGTGAATCTTTTCTTCTTCCCACTGCATTATCTGTTGTTCAAGAAGATCATCTTCGTCCATTATTTCTGGCTGAGGCAAGTTCATGTCTGGCAAAGGTTCATCAATAACATCCATGTACCATGCCGGATCTTCTTCTGGAGGAGGTGGGAGAACCCATCTAGGTGATGCTTCATTTCTGCATCCGTGACATCGAAGCCAATCATCATAGTATTCTCTCATCTCCATCTCATAGTGATCATCACTCCAGAGTACACTATTTCTAATTTCTTCTTTATAGAAGAGGTCAGGTGTTGTCTGAGTGTTGGGTGGCACAGGACTATGAGTATTGTACAGGGGTTCTGTATTGTAGACTTCTGCTAGAGCTTTTCGAGCATGTAGGCATCCTCCCCACATGGAATGATCTTCGTCTCTCATATGGTCATGATCTACAACTCGACGAAGAGTCTAATACAGTTGCAGATTATCTCTCCAGACCAATCATGGCATTCTCGCTATCAGCAACTTGGAGCAAGAAGAAGGAACCATTATAATATAATCAAGTACCAGTGACTATATCCTCTCCACATCCAAGTACGAGTAGGAGATTACCATCCGAGTGGTCCAACACGAAATTTTCCTACAACCCATCTAAACTTCTTGAAGCGCTCCCCATGGAGATCAAGGACCAGATCTTTGATAAAGTTACAGACCATCTCACCTATCCAGTAAGCTCTTAAGATACAGAATGGAGAGTTTGGTCTCTCCTACAAGATATTCAACACAGACCTGCAGACAATGAGGATGGGAAACTACTGCACTACAATCTATTTAATCCTTTCCCAAACACGGACCAGATACATGAATTAGTTTTCCAGACTCATGCATATTTTCATCACGTGATTGATGAAGAAACCAACTAGAGACACTTTGTGATCTGTGATGTTGCACCAAAAGCATATTATGCTTATTGGCTTCTAGTCAACCTGTATCCAATGGGTATTCTGTTTCAGCCTCACATGATGCACAGGAGCAGGAGATACAACCACGGCCGGTGGTTTGACAGACTGTTCGCACCAATCTTCGAGGACCCACTTACTCTGAAGCTGATCAATGGATATTAGATATCTCAGACCACTATTGTCATAGTAAAGTTAAGAGATATCTAGGGACATGACAAACCACCACTGGTTCGAGTTGTAGATCATGACCATATGAGAGACGAAGATCATTCCATGTGGGAAGGATGCCTACATACTCGAAAAGCTCTAGCAGAAGTCTACAATACAGAACCCCTGTACAATACTCATAGTCCTGTGTCACCCAACACTCAGACAACACCTGACCTCTTCTATAAGAAAGAAATTAGAAATGGTGTACTCTGGAGTGATGATCACTATGAGATGGAGATGAGAGAATACTATGATGATTGGCTTCGACGTCACGGACGTAGAAATGAAGCATCACCTAGATGGGTTCTCCCACCTCCTCCAGAAGAAGATCTGGCATGGTATATGGATGTTATTGATGAACCTTTGCCAGACATGAACCTGCCTCAGCCAGAAATAATGGACGAAGATGATCTTCTTGAACAACAGATAATGCAGTGGGAAGAAGAAAAGATTCACAGAGCAAACCCTACCTGGGATACTAAGGAAAGCAGCACGGATTAGCGGAAGACGATAGTGGACCCTACCAGCGAAAGCAATGGTAAATAGTAGCCAATAAATAAGTGACAAGTGTGTGGAGTCACATGAGTGAGTTGTCATAAATAAGTGACAAGTGTGCGGAGTCACATGTGTTGAGCTGTAAAACAAGATTCCTTAACCACCTGACTGCTGCAAATTCTCCAGATATTTGCCTGAGTGTTTCCTCGCTTACTCCTGGAGCACCTAGATGGGTTCTCCCACTTTCTCTAGAAGAAGATCCGGCATAGTATAGAGATGGTGGTACTCTCATAATGACATGCAAATGGAGTACATCTTAAGCAGATCAGAACAGATCCAACAGAATTCGGACCAATAGAGAAGGCTGTTAACTGGAACAACATAAATTCTTTGGAACAAAACAAAGAATTAGAGGAGATTTTAGCACAACAGCAGCCAAATTCGGCGTAATCCAGTCCAAAAGTTTGAACTTCAGTACAAAGAACTCATATAACAATCGTTGTCGATGTTCCAATGAACTTCTTGAAGCGCTCCCCATGGAGATCAAAGACCAGATCTTTGATAAAGTTACAGACCATCTCACCTATCCAGCAAGCTCTGAAGAACCAGTGGTGGTTTGTCACGTCCCCAGATATCTCTTAACTTTACTACAACACGGGTTTGGTATTCGGATGAAAAATCAATTTCTTCGAAAAGCTCAATGGGCTTGGTATGGGCTTATCACGAGTAAGGAGAAAATTTTGCTGAACATCCTACTGGATATTAAGACCCGGGTTAGGGCAGTCGAGGACTATGGACAACCAGGAAGTAGCCAAGTCTGGAGCAAGTATTTCTATGATGGAAGTTCGTTCATCCTCATCTCCAACCATAAACTTCCACCTTGAAACTCCACAAGTACAAAGAATGGCCGAAGGAAGAGTATTAGTTTCTTTTCCCAAAGAAACAAAACCCTTGTATCCATGTGAGAAATGTCAATTGCTAGGCAAGCATCCAGAGTCGTGTACTCACATGCCTAGATCTGCAAAAGCTTGGTCGGGATGCTTTTCTTAGACTTGCACTACTTGGTAAGAAAATGAAGAGGCTGACTACACAGCAATTGTCTGAATCACAAGAACCTCCTTGAAGAATTACCATGCTCAGATTCACGGGAGTAGATAGTGATGAAGAAAGGGCAAGAACTCTGAAATGCTACCAGGATTACTTTCGAAAAAAGAAAATATCTTGGAAGAAAGACAAGCCTTCCAAACCAACTCACATTTGGGAAGAAAGTTTTTCTGGTAACAACACCAAAAGCCTATCCAGCAAGCTCTGAAGATACAGAATAGAGAGTTTGGTCTCTCCTACAAGATATATATATATATATATATATATATAAATTGGTGTGTATATATATACACACACACTTTCATACATATAAATATACACCATTTACCCACTAAAGCAATTAATGTTATTTAGTGGTCTAATAAAATTGATTTACTTAGCACTGAAGTGATTTTCATTCTTCATTTATTTAATTTCCTCTTGGTAGTAGTTAATGATATTACAATGAAAAGAATTTTTGTTACCATGTATTTGAAGGGGGCTAATTATCATATTCCTTGAATTTCATGCCTATTGAATCCAATAGATCTATAATAATCATTCATTTTAGAAGGGAAATTTTGAATAATGTTAGGGATCTCAGTATTTGGATCTCAATTAATGTAGCATTCATCTGTTGAATGGTATAATAGCAATTTTTCCAATAATCAAATTCATCATCTAATGGATGTATAACCCATATAGTCAAGATATAATTACGATCCCAATTAATATTTAATATATATATATATATATATATGTGTGTGTGTGTGTGTGTGTGTGTGTGTGTGTGTGTGTGTGTTTATATCGAAATTATTATCATCAACACTATTATGGTTATTATTCCAACTTACGATTCATTATTATGATCAATATTAGTACTAATTATAATTTTTATATGTTATTATCATCAAATCAATTTCTTTTTTAAAAAAATAAATCCTCTTTTTTCTTAGATTTAACTGTTATCATTTTAAATCATATATAAAATATTATTATAAACCTCAACTAAAAAGTAAAGTTTTGTATTCATAACTAAAATAGTATAACAATTGATCATATCAAAAAAGAATACGGTTGCCTGACAACAAATATTAAACTAATTATGGTGCAACATGAGAATACAATGTTGCCACGTAATAGTTATTAAACATCATATAGAGCAACATTTTGCTATTATCAATATTAACAAATTTAATATTTTTATTAACCTTTCCACAACAAAATTAATCTCACTGTGAAAAACTCTACAAGAGCACTAAAATATTCTCGCTAATCGCAACTTTTTGCTATAGTTTCATTTGTTGCAAATGATGAAAGTGCTTATTGTGGAAAATTTATAGCAACGAAACTAGATTTTGCTTTCATAAAGCTTGTTAGGAAACAAAAACACTTTTCTCACAAAAAAATAGCATATAGCAACAAATATTTTGTTGCCATATAATCTAATCTTCTCGCCTATTTCACATCATTAAAAAGAACAAAATCTATTTAACTATAGTGATAAATACTAATTTTTGTTGCAAAACATCAATTTTCACAACGAAATAAGTTTTGTTGCAATAGAATTTATAGCCAATAGTGTATTTTCTTGTAGTAAGAATAGGAATTAATGGCATCATATTCCTTAGTGTAATGCTTCCCATACGCTAACATCTATCACATGAAGAACAAAAAGTGTAAGCATCTCGAAATAAAGTTGGCCAATAGAAACCACATTGTAAAGCTTTAGTAGATGTTTTCTTGGCACTAAAATAGCCTCCACAAGCTTGTTCATATGAGAATGAAAGGATGTTTTGAAGTTCAATTTCGGGCACATTATCTCGATAATTTGATCTGCACAATACTTGAACAGATAAGGGTCATCCAAAAAAAATTCTTTATTTCCGTAAAAAATTTTGCTTTGTCCTGCTTAGTCCAATGCTCTGGAAGTTGATATGTAACAAGATAGTTAACTATATCAGCATACCATGGAAGTACTTCCACACTAATAATTGTTCATCTGAAAATGATTCATTCAATGGTAATGGTTCTGTAATTGTGTCAAAATTGAGACGAGAGAGATGATCTGCCATAACATTTTCTGTGCCTTTCTTATCTTTGAACTCAAGGTCAAATTTCTGCAAAAGTAACACCCAATGAATTAGTCTAGCTTTTACATATTTCTTTATAAGAAGATATTTAAGAGCAGCATGATCTATGAACACAATTATTTTACATCCAACGAAATAAGATCAAAATTTCTCTAATGTAAACACTACTGCTAGCATTTATTTTTCAGTGGTTGAGTAGTTCAACTGTGCATCATTCAATGTCATACTAGCGTAGTAAATGACATGGGGAATTCGATCAACTCTTTGTCCTAATACTGCTCCTACTGCATAATCAAATGCATCACACATGAGTTCAAAAGGTAAGTTCCAGTTTGGGGGCTGAATGATGGGTGATGATGTCAATAACTACTTTAGTTTTTCAAATGCCTTAAGACATAAATCGTCAAAGACAAGGGTACATCCTTAGCAAATAGATTGCATAAGGGTTTAGAGACTTTGCTAAATCTTTAATGAAACGTCTATAAAAACCAGCATGGCCAAGGAAACATCTTATTTCTCTGACTGTTTTAGGTGGAGGAAGATTGGAAATGAGATCCACCTTGGCTTTGTCAACCTCAATACCTTTGTTCGAAATGATGTGACCAAGAACAATACTTTATTTTACCATAAAATAGAACTTCTCCCAATGTAAGATCAAATTCTTCTCTATACATCTCTACAGAACTAGTGTTAGATGATGTAAACATTGATCAAATGAATCACCAAAGACACAGAAAAGTCATCCATAAAGACTTCAAAGAAACATTCAACCATATTAGAAAAAAATGCTTAACATGCATCGTTGAAATGTAGCAGGTGCATTACATAATCCAAATGATATTCTTCTATATGCAAGAGTGCCAAAAGGGCAAGTGAAAGTGGTCTACTCATGATATTTTGGTTCTATGGGAATCTGGTTATATCCTGAGTAGTGGTCTAGAAAGCAATAAAATTCATGACCTGCTAATCTATCAAGCATTTGACCGTTAAATGGTAAAAGAAAATGGTCTTTACATGTGACAGAATTTAACTTTCTATAATCAATGCATACGAGCCACCCTGTAGTCACTCTAGTGGGTATCAATTCATTATCAACATTGGTAACTACTGTGACTCCTAACTTTATGGGGATAACTTGTACAGGACTAAACCCATGAACTATCAAAAATTGGGTAAATGATACCTGCGTCTAATAGTTTAAGGACTTCAGTTATAATAACTTCTTTCATATTAGGGTTCAACCGATGTTGCGTTTCCCTAGTAAGTTTAGCATTTTCATCAAGATGAATGTAATGCATTTAATCTACTGGGTTTATACCTTTTATGTTGGCTATAGTCCATCCTAATGCTTCTTTGTGCTCTCTTAAAACTTCTAACAACTTACTTTTTTGTTTGTCATTTAGAGTGAATGAAATGATTACTGGCAGAGTGCTTTCTTCTCCTAAGAATGCAAATTCCAAAGTATTAGGTAACGGTTTGAGCTCCAATTTTGGTGGTGATTTTGATGATGGGCTGAGTTTCTTCCATGATGGTGCTAGTTGTTCAACTCTTGACTTCTATTTATTAGTGTCCATGGATGGTGCTGAATCAAGTAAGGCATTAACCTCGTTAACAAATCTGTCAATATCAAAATCCAAACCAAAATGAGTTAAACATTTTTGTAAAGAGTCATCACTAAGGTTAGAAGGAAAAGTGTAATTAACTAATTCTTCTATTAGATCCACATTAACAATTCTATCATCTCCATCATGAGGTTTTTTGGCAATTTTGAAGATATTCAGCTCCACAGTCATATTGCCAAAGGACAATTGCATATTTTAAGTCATGCATTGAATGTGAGCGACGGCAATTGTCAAGAAAGGTCGGCCTAGGATAATGGGGATGTGTTTCTTCGAATCCTGCACTGGTTGAGTATCAATCACAACTAAATTAACAGAAAAATAAATTTTATCTACCTGGATAAGCACATCCTCCACAATATCACGAGGTATTTTCATGGACCAATCTATAAGTTGTAACACAACTGGAGTTTAGTGTAATTCTCCCAATCCAAGCTTCACAAAAACTGAATAAGATTTAAGATTTACAATAGCTTTTTAGTCCAATAAAGCATTCTCAAATAAGTGGTTCCCAATGCTACATAAGATAGTGGGTGAGACTGGATCTTTAAATTTTGGAGGAATTTTATGTTGGAGCATAGAACTAATGTTTTCTATTAGAAAGGCCTTCTTTTGAACATGAATGCTTTTCTTTTTATTGCAAATGTCTTTAAGAAACTTGGTATAAGAGGGCACTTGCTTTATAGCATCAAGCAAGGAGATGTTAACATTTACTTATTCAAAGATCTCTATAATCTCACCTATGGAATTTCCATTCTTTGCTTTAGCTAACCTAAGAGGGAATGGAGCTTTTGGGACGTATTCTCATAGGCTGCTTTGTTCTTTCTCCTTTGATGATGAATCCTCATAGTTTAAAAGTACAACTTGAGTTGTCTCCAGCATCTTCACTTTGTTGTCAACTTTTTTGCCTTTTCGCAAGGTCATGACGGCTTTGACCTCTTCATCCTGCTGAGGTGAATTGGTACTTACTTCGTGCACTCCTTTAGGATTAGGCACCGGGTCGGCTTCGAGAATTTGCCTTTCTTAACGGTCATTACCAAAGTTTGAAATCGAAGAGGCAAGCCGACCTACCATCTTTTCGAGGTTTGAAATCGTTTGGGCTTGAATTGAAGCTCGCTCTCATCTCATTATACAAGTTCATCAATAGTGTGGTTTTGTTGCTCTATTGTGGAGTGAGTAAGATTCTTGAGATTTTGGAATGCTTCCTCCCATGGTCTGGGTTAAGAGTAGTTCTGGTTCTGATTGTATGGTCTAAATGGTGGCTGAAAAGGTTGAGGAGCCTGAGGAATTGGTTGCAATGGTGGAGCTGAAGCTATCTTGGTCCATTCTCATTGGAATCCTCGAGACCATGAAAAATTGGGATGGTCTCTCCATCCAAGATTATAAGATTGGAGTAAGGGTTGTAGTTTGATGGCTTTCTCATTACACTTATGGCATTGGCTTGATCTGGGTATAAGCCATGTTCAAGTTGATTGTAGGCATGTGGCTCTATTAATTTGGCAACCGTTAATGATGCTATTTGGTAGGAAAGACCTTCAACTATTTCTTTGAATTCCTTAATTTTCGATCTTGACTCGCCAACGTGAATCTCATTTTCTCCTTTAATTCTTTTAATATTCCTGATTGATCGGCTTCGCTATTGGGAATTATCAACCTATCGCTAGAAGAAATCCCAAATCTCTTATGTGCTTTTAGACCTCAGCTCTCCTCCACTTGTCACCATTAGCCATTCTTGCACATATGGCAATAGTCCCTCCAAAAATTATTGGCATTGGTGCCATTTCTCGTACCAATGATGTGGACACTTCAAGAGTAGCCTATTGAATCACTCCCATGCTTTGAAAAATTGCTCGTCTTCTCTCTAGGTAAACTTTGAGATTTCCCTGCGAATAGCATTGGTTTTATGCACTGGGAAGTACTTATTTAAAAATTTATTAACCATTTGTTCCCATGATGTAATACTATTAACATGCAATGTATTGAACCAAGAACAAGCTCTATCCTTCAAAGAAAATGGGAACAATCTAAGCTTAACATCTTCATCTGAAAAATTCTCAAATTTAAAATTTTGACAAACAGCATGAAAATCATTCAAATGATTATATGGGTCTTCATTTTCTAGGCCATAGAATGATGGGAGACAATTTAGCACACTAGGTTTTAACTCAAAACTCCTAACAGCTACATTTGGGTATCTTATGCATGATGTGCTCAAATTAGCTAAGGAACTAAAGTAGTCCTTGAATGACCTCTCATATAGTACTAGTGGTTGTTGTTGGAAATCCATTTCAAATTTTTCCTCAATGTTAACTTGTGATGTAATGTGTCTACATGTGCGAAGTGTCTTTTCTAGTTATGGGTTCTAAACTATGTGATAGTGACCTTCGACCATGCATGCAAAGAACACGTACAAAAACAAAACTGAAAATAAAGAGAGGAGAAATTACGATACTGACCTTATCACGCTGTTACAACCTTACTATGAAAACACTCAAGTGCTATGAATGTACAAAAAAAACATATGAAATAAAATAAATTAATTGAAATTAAAATAAATTAATAGGCTGTTAAACCGGCCATATAAATTAACAAGATAAAAGAAAAATTACAAAGAAAATAAGATGAAAATTAAATTACAAAAATTTAAAGAAGAGAAAAAGAAAAAAAATACTTACCTCAAAATGCCGACTCACTTTATTCTTTTTTTCTTTTTAAATAAAGAAAATAAAATTACAAGAAAACAACTACACAAAAAGTTATTTACACAATAAAGAAAATTAACTCTACAAATTAAAATGACTCACCTCCCGGCAAGAACGTCGTAAACTTGTTATGCAAATTTTATAAAACTCATAAGTGCACGAATCTATTGTAAAGATAAATTAATGGTGGCGAATGTCGATCCCACGATGAGATGGATTTCAATTGTGTAGAGTTATTATTATTATTTCTTTTTTAATATATTTTTTTAACCGGGCTTGTGGTGAAGGTTTTAAAATATTTATCCTATAATTTAAATTAAAATGGCAATAATAAATTGGAGATTAAACAATACAATGAAGTGCTTGAGTCTTAAGATTCACACTCAACATTTCACTATAGGCTTAATATACCTTTTCAGTTCTAATTAATTTATAAGGGAGTATTTCCACTCCTCATAAGCCTAACTCTAATAAATATGGTATCAAGTGCTCATTGTGCTAGGAGAAATAATCTTATGTTAAATGTGGTATTAAGAACGCATTGTGCCAAGTGACAATAATCCAACTATCGATAATGCGGCAAGACTTTCCACTAATTAACCTAGATGAATTCTTTGTCTACACTGAGTCAAGACGAACCACAGAAACTAAAGGGCGCTTTTTCTTCAATAAGTCTAGTGTAAAGTGCTCATCATGCCAAATAGTAATAACCTTGCACAAAGGAGCCAGTATACCAGTGCAAAATCTAGACAAGATTATTACCATCTGTGAATAGTAAGTCGAAGTAATTTAAATAAATTAGAGAAAGAGAAACTAAATTAGTAAGTCGAAGTAATTTAAATAACTTACCAAATTAAGCCCATGGATTTTGTTGAGGCTTCAACTTCAACCCTAACTTGAAACTAAATTAGCTACTCATTTTTTAACTCGGGGTAAAATGGAAATTTTATTAAAATACGTAGAAAACACAAGATAGAAAAGGAATTACAAAAAATGGAGCTCAAAAATGGATTCAGAGGTGTCAAAGTGGGGGGGAGCTCTCCTTTTATATATACAACAAGTAAATTATGGCCATCGAATGAAAACAGTTTGGACATTCAAGATTGCGCCAAGTGGCAAGCTCTGATTGCTTGGAACACATCATCAGCGGCTATAATTCAGTGTGTCGCATGTAACTTAAGCCTATTTTGCGACGGAATACTATGCTACCACGTCATCAGTCAACGTCAAAGTCAACCAACCTTGATTTAGTACATCACTTGTATAGTAAGCTTATTTTTTCGGTTCAATAATATACTGTCGCGTATCAGTCAATGCCACATCAGCTTTGTCGGTCACTAAGCTATTTCTACGTCATCGGTCAATGCCACGTCAGCATACTGTACATGTGAACAGTGTCTTATACGTGAATAGTACTATTTACCCTTTTATGCTCCTCCTAAAGTTTTCGACTGTCCTAAGTTAAAAAATAATGTCTGCTTTGCTGTCCGATCTCTCGTTCATCATGAAATGACCATAATACTCCCAAAATACATAAAATACTTCAATTATAATAAAACACACACAATTTAAGTACAAGGGACTTAAATACATAAAAGTAAGGATGTTAGTGAGACTTGGGGTGTAAAATGATGATTTTACCCTTTATAAATACACACTTTCTAGCACTCAAAAGTAAACAAAGTGACACCACTGTGGCTAAGGGAGACAAGTTTAGTCTCAATTAGTGCCCTAATGATGATTTTAAGGAAAAGTAGATGCAGAAGATTCCTTATGCGTTAGTAGTAAGAAGTTTGATGTATGCTCAGGTTTGTACAAGACAAGATATTGCGTACGTTACTAGGATGCTGGGCAGATATTTAAGCAATCCATAAGTAGACCATTAGAAAGCAGCCAAAAGAGTTTTGCAGTATTTACAAAAGAACAAATGACTACATGCTCACATATCGAAGGTCGGATCAGCTTAAGATCGTTAGGTATACTAACTCCGATTTTGCTAGATGCCAAGATAGTATAAAGTCCACGATGGGCTACATCTATCTACTAGCTGAGGGTGCTATTTCTTGGAAGAGCACTAAACAGTCTATTATAAGCTCTTCTACGATTACAATAGCAGTAGAGTTCATACCATATTATGAGGTATCCACTCATAGAATATGACTGCGGAATTCTATCACGAGGCTGCACATTGTAGATGTTATTGAAAGACCACTTGGGCTATTTTGTGACAATAAGTCAACAGTGCTATATTCTAATAACAACAGGAACTTGATGAAGTTGAAGCATATAGACATCAAGTTCCTAGTTGTTAAAGAGAAAGTTCAGAGTGGACAGTTGTCTATAGAGCATATTGGCACAAACTCAATGATTGCAGATCCCATTTACTAAGCGGATTGCCACCCAAAATGTTTCATGAGCTCAATGCTTGTATGGGCGTCGTGTCGGTAAGGATATTCAGTTTTAGTGGAAGTTTGTGATTTTAAATGCTCTTATAATATAAACATTTTTCAGTTATTTTAATATATGGATATTTAAGGTTATTTTTTACATAAATAAAGTTTTGGTTTATTCACACTCTGATTTTGGTATGGTTTGATCTCACTAAGACTTAAGGTGGACCAGTTGAAAATAAGCATGTTAAGATCACATTGCATGAAACTTCCATGCTACACATCCATATCATGATCTATGTCATTTAGTTGTATTGGCATTGTAACCATTGTTGGGTCGAGTTACGACAATTGTAATGAAGGCCGCTTTGATCCTATGTTGGTATGATTGATGGACCGGATTGATTATAGATACATTTCAGTAATGACAGTAAAGTTGAGCTCATACGGTTATTTTTACAAAGCATAATTATAAGGTTACATATATAGTCCAGGTGGGAGATTGTTGGATTTTTAATCCAGCACTGTTGGATCCTTAATCCAATGTTGGGCCTATATGTGAATAGAGATGGCCAACGGGCCGGGCGGCACGTGGCACGACACAAGCACACTTCAATGGGGCACGCACAGACTGACATGCGATGCAAAGTGGGTCAAGCTTAGAAATTTAGACACGCGAGCCTTAAAAACACGGCACGATTAGCGATGGCTAATGCACAACACGTGAAAAAGCATGCAATAAGCACGTCTCACTTTTTAATGAAAATAAATTTAAAATTTTATGATTTTACAATCTTTTAATATATTTTTTGGTAATGTAAGTTTTTTAAATTTATTTAATTCTTAGTTTAAAAAAACACTCTAATTATTTTATGTTTATAATTTCTTAGATGAATAGATGATATCGTGATTTTAATAAATAAAATTATAAATATCATGATTTTATAAAATATATGTAATAATATTATTATGGACTATGATCTATGACCTATGTAAGTCTAAGTTAACAATTAAGTTAATCGTTGAGAAAAATTTATTATTGTTGTTGTTGAGTATAAAAAGAATTCTAATACCGTAGGGTCTAACTTAATAGTTAGTATTATATTTTCTTACTATTATTAGTTTATTATTATTGAATATGGACTTAGTTTTGAACTTTTGATTTTATTGAACTTAACTAAAGGCATATGGACTCAAAAAAAGTACATGGGATTAAAAAAAAGTACGCCAATAACTTAGCATGCCCTCTTAAAAAAATAAAAAATAAATAAAAAAGCTTGTCGTGCTTTTTTTCTTAGGCACAGGACGGCACAACCCATGGCATGGCACACGTGCACACAGCATGTGTGCCGGCAGTGCAAAAAATAAGGCACGGCACGTATGGGCATTCCTTTGATGGGCCGGGCCTGCACGGTACGGCCGGTTGGCAACCTTTATATGTGAATAATTATGTATTGAAAATTTTCATATAGTGTTAAGCTCAATTAAAAGTGATCCATAAGGTTTTCGGTAATTTAGGCTTTAATGTATATAATAAGGTATGGGCCTTTAATGTGTAGAGACTAAAAGGGTAATTACTATTTTTATGATGGGTTGAATAGGAATACCTAATGATAATAGGAATAGTTATCTATATAAGTGGTTATTGTCCCTAGATTACATGTATTATTCTATTCTCTTAAGAAATCCCATCATCAAGAGAGTGCAGTGAGAAGTTTAAAGGATTCTCTAAAAGAACATATTGATCTGGAAGACAAACCATACGACTCTAAGGGATAATTCAGCGTTATGGATTCAGGTATGCTTCCGCATATTCTGTTATTAATTCTTAGTGATACAATATGAGTGTTCTTGTATTATAGGTGATAGTTTTCACTAAAGGATTTTGTTCTAACATTAATTGTAAAAAATAAAAAAAATAAAAAGCACAGAAGTACTAGTGATCGGTTGTTGCTCCTCCGATGCTAATTGTATGATATTAATAAAGCTTTATGAGATAATTTTTTAATTGGATTTTTTGTTGGAGTTAAATATTTTCTCCTTTCAGGATATATATACATATACATATATGCAGCTGTAGATGTATATGAATACAGATCCCCGAGAGTGGGCTACGGATCTATACCAAGCCCATTACGCCAAAATTTATTAATTGAGTGTTATTGTTATTTAATTCATTATGAGCCTGTTTGGAATTACTTTTGGAATGCTTAAAAGTGATTTTAAAAAGTTAAAAGTTAATTTTGGTGTTTCGTAAAATTTTTTTAGAAATCATTTTTGGCAAAATCACCCCATCCTACAAAGAAATTTTGAAAAGAAAGGAACAAGTAGCTTTTGAAATTTTGATTTTGTGAATCAGTTTTATACTCCATACAATTCCATATATATCCTCATATATATTATAAAAATCCAAAATTATCCTTATTAATTAGGGAATAAATTCATTAACTTTAAAGATATTATTATTACCATCAATTATATTGAAATAACAAAATAAAAAATTAAATTAATATTATAAAATATTTATTTTAGTTATCAATTATTATATATACACAATAAAAAATATTTTATATGCATATTTATAAATATGTAAATAAATTTTATTCAATATTATGTTCAATTCAGTCATTTATATTCTAACAAGCGTTTTAATAGTAAAAATTATCAAATACCTAGTATTACTTTTAAAACTCATAACACTTTTAAAAATAAATATTACTAAAGATTTAATTGATTCTTTTCATAGTTGATTATTTTTACAAGAGAGATTGCCAATTTCCCTCCTACTATAATCAAATATATACGGGATACTTGCCTGTTATTTTTATAATAGCCAATAACCCCCCTCACAATATTAATTTACAATATTACCTTTATTTTCAAATACACTTTTATTCATATTTATTATAAATTAAATAAATCTTATGAATGGAAATTAAAATAAAAAAATTATGCATTAAAAATAAGAAATATATGTTTTGATGTGAAAAAATTTAATAATAAAATATTTTTCTTGTACTTTTTTTATTTTATAAATATTTTCTTATAGTAAATATATAAGAAAATTATTATAAAATGATAAAAAATTTATTATGAAAAAACTTGAATGATAAATAAAAAATTATTATAAAATAAATAATAAAATATTTTTTTCTATTTGTTAAATTTAATTTTAAAATATTGTAAAATATTTATTATAAGAAAATTTTTATGAAATAAAAAAGTAAAAGAAAATATTTTATTATTAATTTTTGTTCCCAACAAAACATATATTTCTTGTTTTTATTATTTAATTTTTTTTATTTTAATTTCTATTCATATGATTTATTTAATTTATAATAAATATGAATAAAAGTGTATTAAAAAATAAGGGTAATATCATAAACTTATACTCATGAAGCAAGGTCATTCATTATTATAAAAACAAAGAGGAGTGAATTAATTTATATATTAATCAGTAGTATGGGAAATTGACAATCTCCTTTCCACAATACAACTAACAATAATTATTTTAAAACTTATAATATTACCAAATTGGCTCTACGTATATCCAGAATTGTGAAGTAGGATAGATATATACCAACAACTTTAATTTCTTTTGCCTAAATAAATAAACAAATAAAAATCATGGGTTTTAGGGCTAAGCTTTTTATTTCTTACTTTTGATATCATTCATCATGGTCCAAAGTCTCTGCAATGGTATTCATTTCAGATCGTACTTATCTAATCAAATAAATTTTTATGTATGGTTAGCAACTTTAATTTTTGGGTTATTACGCTTGAATTTATGCATCAAGATTTTGAATGACTGAAATAAGATAGATATATGTTTATCGTATTCATACACTAGAATACCCAAATGATAGCCAAAGTTATCTGACCTAGTGACCTCTAACAATGACAGCACGAGACCAATACTTGATCAAGTCCAAGAGCCGCAAACTATTGATGGTGAACACGGAATTTAAGGGTGGAGAAGAGTTGGTGTAAGCTCAATTTATAAAATTAAAAGTAATGATAGAAACAAAAATTAAACAATATAATACGACAATATAATACGACACTATCTATATCCTGTATTATGAAATAGGATTGGTACGTACCTAAAAGCTTTAATATTATTTGCCAGCTAAAAGAAAAAATAAATAAAAATAAAACGATGGGTTATTTTGCTTAGAAAATTTTGTTACTTCTGATATCACTCACCATTCTGCTAAGTATGTGCAATGGTCTTCGTTTCAAAACACATGAGGTGCAGGAGTATAGGTGCCGGCATAGATCTGACCGTTCATTGCAAATCAGATGATGACGATCTTGGAGTACATGCTATCCTTTATGAAGGAATCTACTCTTTTAGTTTTAACCCTTATATTTTTGGGACGACGCAATTCTATTGCAGTTTTAGTTAGCAAAATGCTGAGAAATCGTTTGATATTTACAAAGATAAGAGGGATTACCTCGTTGCAAAGATTGTTCATGGAGAATTACAAAGCATTATCTATGTGTCTCGGATACTCACAGTCGTGCTAGTCCTGAAACGTGTTATGATCGGAATGGCAAATTTTATTTTTGATCTGTTGTCCCTCCTATAATTATATTATTGTATGAAACTAATCATAAAGATTTCCTCAATTAATCATTATTGCAATGAGATTATTGCAGTCCAGCTGAATCATTTGTCATGCACGATGCAACATTTCAATCAAAATTTACACTACAACATGATTTCAATCAAAATCAGTACCAATGTATCATTTGCAACCCCAAAAGCAGTACCAAAGGAACAAGTCAGCAGCAACATTTCTTTTTAATGACAAAGCAGCCGAAAAACTGGAACCAAAGTCAGTAGTTAGCATTCGATCATTGATCCCATAATTTTCCATAGCAGTCCCTGTATAAAAAAAAAAAATTTTGATAACTTTAACTTCTTCATTTCTTCATTTCTTTAACTTTAACTTTAACACAATTTAGTGCCGAATAGTTATGTCCTGCAGCTGCATGGGAAATAAGATTGACATATAAAAGCTTCAATTTGCTATACCAATAAAAAAAGATTAAAATCCTCATGGGGTTTTTGGCTTGGTACTTGTTACTTAAGATATCATTTATCATGCTCCTAAGCATGTGCAATGGCGCTATGTCAGGAGATGATGATCTTGGACAACATCGACTACCTTATCTAGGTCTCTACTCTCTATACATTTAATTTCAACCAAAATTTTTTTCAGCACGACTCTATACTATTGCAGTTTTGAAGGTAATAAGCTTATTCCAATACGATTGTCACAATGAAATGTGTTCCTCTTGAAAAGGACGAGTAGAGTGGATATAGACACGAAAGTCGTATGTAACAAGTGCGCCAAATAATCAAGTGTCACAGTTCAACAAACATAAAAATTGAGTATTGCCAATTGGAATACAAATTTGGTATCCTAAATGAGTGTCATTGGACGTTTCCATAATTGAGTAATCGATACATGATTATCACTCTAATAAGACAAATGAACAACCAACTATCACCTAGCAAGTCATTTGAGAAAGAAACGTTATTTATCCAAACTCTTTTAGATTTTCAAACACTTAGTCCTGCTCACGTAAAGAAGCAAACATTATAATCACTCATTTTGATACATTCCATTTTATACAATATAATAAATCGACTATAAAATATTTTACAAATATGAAAAATCATTTCTCTAATTTAATAACATGTCATATATAAAAAGTAAAAAATATGGCAACAAAATTTGGCACTGCATTAACATTAGCTGTGTCCTTCTTGTACAAACAATTAAGTGTTGTATATATAAAGAAACAAAAAATATCGTAAAAGCTTTATTTCTATTATATACCGAACGAAAAATTTGAATGATGAGTTTTTTAACTAGGCATTATTTCTTAATTTTGACATCATTTTTTATGTTCCAATTAAGTATCGGCAATGGTCTTCGTCTCAAATCACATAGAGTGTACGAGCATATTCACAATGATATAGGTGCCATAGTAAATCTGGCCATTCATTGCAAATCCAAAGATGATGACCTTGGAGAACATGTATTCCATTATAAAGCTGCAATTATTCTTTTAATTTTCGACCAAATATTTTTGAGACGACACTATTGTATTGCAAATTTATAATACACAGAAGTGGTTCGATATTTACGTAGATGAAAGGATTATAAATTTGTAGGGGTTTGTGAATGGAGTATAAGACCAGATCATCCATGTATCCTGAATAGAGGAGGTGGGAATGTCTCTGAAATTTGCTATCGTTGGAAGTGACATTTTTCAGTCCAGTGTTGCTCCTATGCTTATTGTATGAGATTAATAAAGCTTTCTGAAATAATCTTTTAATGGGAATTTTTTATTGAGTTAAATATTTTCTCGTTTGTGACCTAATTTTATAGTGTTTGCTTTTCTTTAACATTTAATATATATTAAGAATAAGACAAGGTCAAATTTGCCCTTCCATGGCAAACATATGCAACTTCCGTTTTTCTTTTCAATATCAAGCTCACTGCTACAAAAATATAAAATAATTACCCATAGATTATGACAGTTCTTCTTAAAAACCGTCATTAAATATATTTAATAACAGTTATTATGTGAACGGTCATAATATATAACACTCATAACTACGGTTCTCTAATATAATGGTCATGCATAATATGCTCCTAATTTTAATGATGGATTTTAAAAAACCTTTATTAAAAGTAAATAATAATAATGATTGTTTTTATGTATAAAAAATAATAATTGTTTTTAAGTATAACTATCATTGTATGTATAATTTTAAAAATTTATTTTTAATAATAGTTATTTATAAAATCGTCATTAAAAATTTAATGACGGTTCTAAAAAAGTCATTATTTTTAACGATGGTTATACAAAATAATGGTTATAGTTAAAAATATTTTGATTTTTAACGACGGTTCTTAAAAAACAATCGTGAAAACGTTACATGTTTTTATACATACAATGTCTTATTCTTAATATATCCAAATCAATGACGGTTCATAATGAGCTTGTCATTGATATATATTTTTAAAAAATAAACACAAAATCACCCATTATAATTTGTAAACACTAAAACCACACATGCATCGCAGTCCTCTCTCAGTCGGGCTCGCAGCCTCTCTCGAAAGCAAAGCACCTCACGCCGCCAAGACACGCACCTCGGCAGAGCAAACAAATGCCAGGCACAACAACACCGAACCATCAGCAACCTCTCTCTCTCACGCTTATACGCAGGCCACAGCCGCCAGCCAGGCAACTCTCTCTCTCGTTATGTTTCCGCTTTGTCACTCTCTCCTGGTCACTTTCTCACCTCCGATCTCAAATTCTCATGGTCGGCCCATCCCGGCCGTTCCATCGCGATTGGCGGCTAAGGATAGTAATTTGAATTAAAGCCCTTTTGTGATTTTTTTTTTTTAATTACAAGCGGTTTTGTTATTTTTTATTGTTAATTATTTTTTTTTTTGCCATATCATCCATTTAGTTGTCTTTGGAGAAAGAGGTATATGTCAGTATTTTTATGTAAGCTAATTCTTATCTTTGCTTACCAGGCGCTTAGTGAGAAATTCAGATTTTAAGGTATGCATGTATTTTTGTTTTTAAATTTCTATTATTTGCTCAGATCTGCTTTCATATTTGCTTCGCAATTTTTTTTCCATTTTCATTTCTAAGTAGTTTATGAACAAGATAGGGAAATTATAATTATAGTTTTCAACTTAATTTCATCCAAGAAATCGATCCCATGAAAATTAAGATAATATGAATTCTTTATCCATACTTTTTGACACTTTCACAAATCTATATACCAACCAAACAAACTCATTCAAAAACTTATAATACTCAAATTTTTGCAGCCAAAGCACTAAAACATGCAAACATCAAAATCCAGAGAAATTCTTATTCTAAGAGATGATGTACTTCTACTTAACTTCAAACCACGACAACTAAAGTATTTGTTAAGTAGTTTTATTTGATAGGCAATAGCTAATATTATCATTTACTTTCCCACTTATACTTTTTTTTTTTTTTTTTTTGAGAAGTTCCACTTATACTTTTAATACTTTGATTTCTAGAAAATGATTCCTTTAACTAGTTAAATATGTGTTTTAACATTTCTATGAGCTAAAGAGGTCTTAATTTTTCTTTATTATTATTATTATAATTACTATTTTCTTATTGTGTGGGAGTTTTGTGCAAGTGCTTAAGAGATATGTCAAGATTTCATGGATTATGGCAAGCTTTCTTTGAATGCTACGAAGAGAGGTATTAAAGATTGTTACCGGCTTAATTTTTGCATTATGTGAATGTTGCAAGATTAAATTTTGAGGTTCAAGTTAGTGGAAATCTTTTTGTTAGAGAAATATTACTGCTTTTTCCTGCGGTGTTGTAATAAGTTCGGAAGTGGATCTTGATTCTCTTTTGAAGCATTATTTGATTATGTGTTAGATTAAGAATGATATTTTCAATGCAGGTGCATATTATTTTTAGTTTGTAATTATTTTTTAAAATACATAGTTTTGCATTGTTTAAGAAGATGATTATGACAAGTGGGGTCTCTTTCACATTCTTTAGTGTAACATATGGTTTATAAGTATGATTATTTAATTATTGTTTTCAAGTTTACTTATTTTGGCAATCTCAATTTTTAGCTCTACGTGAATCTCGAAGAGTTGATGCCCAATAGTGAGCGAGATATTTTCAACTTCAATTTAAAGGAAGAGTTAAAGAAGTGGCATCTATATTCTTGAATTACTAGTTCAACTAAGCAAAAAATTGTCTTTGTGCACTTCTAACCCTTCTCCATTTAAAATAAAAAAAATTACTAAAGCTTTTGGGAAGTGATTTGTTCATTTTGTTTGTACACTATGCAGATAGATTTACTTTGGTTGCTTAACCCCACACCTCACTTATCTTTTTCAGTTTAAATTAAAGTATTTTGTTGCTGTGCGACAACACAAGAGGCTATTTTATTGTTGTTTATGCAGAAACACATCACCTAGAAGTGTCCAGGTGTTGTTTAGCTGCGGTTGTGTAAAAACAGCACATGGAAACTTTAGGTGCTGTTTTTACTACTGTTTATGCAGAAAAAGAGCACTTAGAAGTAATCAGGTGCTGTTTAACTGCTGTTATGCGGTAAAACAGCACTCTGAAAGTTTCCATGTGTTATTTTTACTACTATTTATGCTGAAACACAGCACCTAGAAGTGTCCAGCTGCTGTTATGCAGTAACAACAGCACCTGGAAGCTTCCAAGTGTGCTTCTTTCTGCTTTGTGTGTTTATGCAGAAACAAAGCAGCTTGAAGCCCGGCAGCAAGGTGTTTTACTCCTGTTTTGTAATTAAAATTGCACTTAAAAATTTTGGCGCTATTTCGGCTAAAATTTTGCTATTAAAAGTGTACTTGAAAATTTCAGGTGTTGTTTAGATGTTGTTTTGAACCTTCTTTAGTTCTTTTCTCTTATGTCTATACTTAATCTCCCCCTCCCCCCCCCCTCCTCGGGTAATGAGCAGTACAATTTTTGCAAGGTGATATCCAAGCACGCTGTTAATTTCTTTTGTTAGAGGTAGTATTCTAAACTTTAGGCTTCATGTTTTTTTATTTGAGTGTATATTGTATAGGTATTGATGTCTTATGGATGATGTAGTTAAATGCTTTTTTTATTATCTCTCTATTCTGTAAAATGTATTGCCATTTATTATCAAATAGTTAGTTTTGTATTTTGAAACTACATAATTAATATATTTCCCACTTTTATGGTTTTATGAACAAAAGAGTTACACAAAAGGAGGGATATATTTGGTTAGATGCGAGTTGCTATATATACATGGGAACTTGTTGTTACATATCACACATCATTGATAAATTTGGTAATTAACAGATTTTTATATCTTTTGAAAAGAATGCTTTTGCCATATCCATTTTTTTTTAGTTATGTAGTTTTATTGCTGTTTTTGTTACTGTTATGTAGGCCAAAAACAGCAAAATTTTGCTGTAAGACTTCTTGTTTTTGTTTTTGTTTTTTGGCATAATTACCATAAAAATGAAGAAAAATTGCATTGTCTTGCTATTGTTATGTCCATACCTTTTTTTCATTTTTTTTTCCTTTCCTTTAAATAAGAAGGTTTAATTTTTTCAAAGAAGATATCTAAGGATGCACATTTAATTCTCTTGGTTGATAGTTAGTAAAATCAGCTTCAAGCCTCATTATTTTCTTTTCGATAGATATTAGCTGTCATAAGGATGGTGCACTTAAAAGTTTTTTGATTGTCCCTATTTTTGGAAAATGTATTGTCTGTCATTATCAAATATTTATTGTGTAAGTTTGGAATCCCATAATTAATATATTTCTCTTTTTTTAGTTTTACGCACCAGAAAGTTACACTTAAAGAGAGATCGGTAAAGTTAAATGCCGAGCAGCCTACATGTATAACATAGTAAACATGTTATTACATAAACACACAGTTTGAGTAATTTTGAAATTAGTCTATTAATTAATAGTGATTAGTACTTTAAAAGTCTTGCTCACGACTTAAGTCACTAAAATGATTTAATTACGATGATATATAATATATGAATTTATCTTAATTTCTCTTTTTTATTCTTTATAAGAATAGATGGATTTTATTGACGTGGTGAGATTCATTTGCAATTGAAGACTCGATTTGAAATAAGAGGTACTCACGTATGCCAATCTTGTTGGTTGCTAAAGATCTATTAAAGTATATTAAAGAGTTCTGAGAATTGTATAAAGCTAACTGGCATTGTTCAAGTTTAGAATGAGCCTGTTTGAGCTTATGGTTTACCTTGTATATGAAACATTTGTATCATTATATACGAAACATTTGTAAAAAAAATAATCATTAAAGAATTTAATAATAGAAATTAGAATTGTTAGGGCCTGAAATGGTTTTAAAATTGCCATATTTATTTTTTTTAATAAATTGTTCAAGATGATTTGTTATTTGAAAAGAACCATTAAATGTAATGTTCTGCCAACAAAGATGACGGTTCTTTTTTAAAATTGTCCTTAAATGTTGTTTCAATATTTAATGATTTCGTTTTTATAATAAACTATTACTAAAATGACACTTCTAATGACGTGTTTTGTTATAAGAACCATCATTAAAAGTTATGTACATAGGGTAAATAATGACGGTTTTTTAAATAACCGTTAGTAAATGCCAACATTTAATGATAGTTTTATACAAAGCCGTCATTAAATCATAGAATTAGCAAATAATTTACCAGTTAAATAAACTATAGTCATTATAAATAGACTTTTTATGACGGTTTATGTGACCGTTAAATAAACTTTTTATGTGGTTTATATGACCGTTAAATAGACTTTTTATCAAACCGTCATTATAAATTTATATTTAATTACGGTTTTCTAAATAACCATCAT